>JAPJBO010001024.1:0-77055 GCA_030068145.1 Diplonema papillatum
TCAAGAGAGATCGCTCAGGTTTGTTCCCTCAGTCGATTTCAGTGTGTGGGGTCCCGATCTCAGCGTGTTTGCGATTCGTTCGCAACACTAACAGTTCGTCTGCCTAGGAGCACTTGATTTCAGTGTGTGGGAGTCCCAACTTCAGCGTGTTTGCGATTCGTTTGCAACACTATACAGTCGTCTGGCCTTGGAGCACCTGCATCTCGTGCTTTCCCCCGATGGGGTTTCCGACTTGTTCCGGTTTTACAAGCTACTTTTTGCTCGCTTTTCGTTGATTCATAAGATCTCTGTTTCGTGTGTACAAAGTTGGATTGGGTGGTTGCGCCTTCGGCGCTTAAATATTTGATTAAGAGAGATCGCTCAGGTTGTTCTCAGTCGATTTCAGTGTGTGGGGTCCCAATCTCAGCGTGTTTGCGATTCGTTCACAACACTAACAGTTCGTCTGCCTAGGGGCACTTGATTTCAGTGTGTGGGAGTCCCAACTTCAGCGTGTTTGCGATTCGTTTGCAACACTAAACAGTCGTCTGGCCTTGAAGCCCTTGAAGGTCGTTTAAGTGTCGGGGCAGCACAACCCTGATTCGTGGGCTACAAGCGGTCCCCTACATCACCACACAGGAAAGTTGGAAGCAGAGAAGCCACCCCCAGAAGCGGTATGGGAGTCATTGCCGATCTGTGGAAGGTACAGGTACTTTTTGAAGTGCACTTTTCGCTGATACAATATGCAAAAACCATACAGGACATTGAAACGGCCTCGGAAACGTGCCGGCCTTAGTTCTTGTTGGCTAAACAGTGGTATGCTGTAGCATCTTTTCGTGCACTATCCCGCTGATTCGTTCGCAACACGAGCAGTTTAGGAGCACTTGATTGCAGTGTATACTTGAGCTCAGCGTGTTTGTGATCTGTTTGCAACACTTTAAAGTCGTCTGCCTCGGATCACTTCATTTCAGACTACGACTAGAGTATTGCTGCAAGTGCTCAAGTGCAAACTGCTACTATTACGGCCGTGAAGCGCACACCGGACACAAAGCAAGACGACCGCATGACACGACACGTGCAAAGAGTTCTAAGGTCGATAGCGGCTTTGTGCAGTATCATCACAAGCACCTGGTCTTTTTTTAGAGTTGTCGTTTTCAGAGTTCTTTTTTTCCGACGTTTTTTCTCGACATTTTTTCACCTTTCCCCCCCCAATTATTTTTCCGGAACTTTCTCCGAAAAAGGTACCGATAAGGTCGCAACCTCAAAAATAGGTACCGATAAGGTCGCAACCTCCAAAAGAGGTACCGATACCGTCGCACTCTCAAAAGGTACCGATAAGGTCGCACCTCGTCTTTTTTTCAGACTGCTTTTTTCTCGAAAAAAAATTTTCCGTTTTTTCTTCTTCAAAAAGGTACCGATAAGGTCGCAACCCCAAAAAGGTACCGATAAGGTCGCAACCTCCAAAAAAGGTACCGATAAGGTCGCAACCTCCAAAAGAGGTACCGATAACGTCGCAACCCCAAAAAGGTACCGATAAGGTCGCACCTCAAAAAGGTACCGATAAGGTCGCAACCCCCAAAAGGTACCGATAAGGTCGCAACCCAGAAATGGGCAAAAGAGGTACCGATAAGGTCTCATGCGACGTTATCGGGACCGCCGCCTGTTCACAGTCGATTTCAGCGTATGAGGTCCCTATTTCAGTTCATGTACGTTTCGTTTGCAACACTCACAGTTCGTCTGCTTAGGAGCACTTGATTTCAGTGTGTGGAAGACCCATTTCAGTGTGCTCGTGATTCGTTTGCAACACTAAACAGCCGTCTGCCTTGGAACAGTCGCAATTGCGTGTGCAAAGTTTGATTGGGTGGTTGCGCCTTCGGCGCTTTAATCTTTTATTAAGAGAGATCGATCAGATTGTTCACAGTCGATTTCAGTGTATGAGGTCCCTATTTCAGTTCATTTACGTTTCGTTTGCAACACTCACAGTTCGTCTGCTTAGGAGCACTTGATTTCAGTGTATGGAAGACCCATTTCAGCGTGTTCATGATTCGTTTGCAACACTAAACAGCCGTCTGCCTTCGAACAGTCGCAATTGCGTGTGCAAAGTTTGATTGGGTGGTTGCGCCTTCGGCGCTTTAATCTTTTATTAAGAGAGATCGATCAGATTGTTCACAGTCGATTTCAGCGTATGAGGTCCCTATTTCAGTTCATTTACGTTTCGTTTGCAACACTCACAGTTCGTCTGCTTAGGAGCACTTGATTTCAGTGTGTGGAAGACCCATTTCAGTGTGCTCGTGATTCGTTTGCAACACTAAACAGCCGTCTGCCTTGGAACAGTCGCAATTGCGTGTGCAAAGTTTGATTGGGTGGTTGCGCCTTCGGCGCTTTAATCTTTTATTAAGAGAGATCGATCAGATTGTTCACAGTCGATTTCAGTGTATGAGGGCAGGTCTTTAGTCACAGTCGCACAAGGCATTTTACCAGGAAAATTCTTTAGTCACAGTCGCGATTGTGAGTCATGGCATTTTCACTATGAAAATCTTTAGTCACAGACGCGATTGTGACCTTTAACATTTTCACTATGAAAATCTTTAGTCACAGTCGCAATGCAAAATTTTGCTTTACCTTGGAAAAACCTTTAGTCACAGTCGCACAAGGCATTTTACCAGGAAAATTCTTTAGTCACAGTCGCGATTGTGACCCTTCACATTTTCACTATGAAAATCTTTAGTCACAGTCGCGATTGTGGCCCTTAACATTTTCACTATGAAAATCTTTAGTCACAGTCGCAATGCAAAATTTTGCTTTCCCTTGGAAAAGGGCAAAATTTTGCCCGTCTGAGTCCGTGCCTGCCTAGAGTATGCGTGGAGACAAGGGTGACCAGTTTTCTGTCTAGGACCCCGTGTGGGCCCGTACGGACCCCGTACGGACCACCCAAAATTTTTGACCCAAAATTTTTGACCCAAAATTTTGACCAAAAATTTTGACCCAAAATTTTTGACCCAAAATTTTTGACCAAAATTTTTGACCCAAAATTTTTGACAAAAATTTTTGACCCAAAATTTTTGACCCAAAATTTTTGACCAAAAATTTTGACCCAAAAATTTTCACCAAAAATTTTGACCCAAAAATTTTGACCCAAAAATTTTGACCAAAATTTTTGACCCAAAATTTTGACCCAAAAATTTTCACCAAAAATTTTGACCCAAAATTTTTGACCCAAAATTTTTGACCCAAATTTTTGACCAAAATTTTTCACCCAAAATGTTAAGGGTCACAATCGCGACTGTGACTAAAGATTTTCATAGTGAAAATGTTAAGGGCCACAATCGCGACTGTGACTAAAGATTTTCATAGTGAAAATGTGAAGGGTCACAATCGCGACTGTGACTAAAGATTTTCATAGTGAAAATGTTAAGGGCCACAATCGCGACTGTGACTAAAGATTTTCATAGTGAAAATGTTAAGGGCCACAATCGCGACTGTGACTAAAGATTTTCATAGTGAAAATGTGAAGGGTCACAATCGCGACTGTGACTAAAGATTTTCATAGTGAAAATGTCAAGGGCCACAATCGCGACTGTGACTAAAGATTTTCATAGTGAAAATGTGAAGGGTCACAATCGCGACTGTGACTAAAGATTTTCATAGTGAAAATGTTAAGGGCCACAATCGCGACTGTGACTAAAGAATTTTCCTGGTAAAATGCCTTGTGCGACTGTGACTAAAGACCTGCCTGTATGAGGTCCCTATTTCAGTTCATTTACGTTTCGTTTGCAACACTCACAGTTCGTCTGCTTAGGAGCACTCGATTTCAGTGTGTGGAAGACCCATTTCAGTGTGCTCGTGATTCGTTTGCAACACTAAACAGCCGTCTGCCTTGGAACAGTCGCAATTGCGTGTGCAAAGTTTGATTGGGTGGTTGCGCCTTCGGCGCTTTAATCTTTTATTAAAAGAGATCGATCAGATTGTTCACACTCGATTTCAGTGTATGAGGTCCCTATTTCAGTTCATTTACGTTTCGTTTGCAACACTCACAGTTCGTCTGCTTAGGAGCACTTGATTTCAGTGTGTGGAAGTCCCATTTCAGTGTGCTCGTGATTCGTTTGCAACACTAAACAGCCGTCTGCCTTGGAACAGACCCCTATATGACCCCTATATGACCCCTATATGACCCCCATATGACCCCTATATGACCCCTATATGACCCCCATATGACCCCCATATGACCCCCATATGACCCCCATATGACCCCCATATGACCCCCATATGACCCCCATATCATGCAGGGTCAAAACCTTGTGTCTTTTTGAAAATGGCAAAAAAAAAAATTCTGGAAAAAAATTGGGTTTTTTGAATTTTAAAAGTTTGGAACAAACTCTGCAGTAATTTTTGAGAAAGTTGAGCAAAATTTTTTTTTTCCAAAAAAAATTTTAGGGCTCCATCGGCCCCGCGGGAGCGTTTTAAAAAGACACAAGGTTTTGACCCTGCATGATATGACCCCCATGTGACCCCTATATGACCCCTATATGACCCCTATATGACCCCCATGTGACCCCTATATGACCCCTATATGACCCCTATATGACCCCTATATGACCCCCATATGACCCCTATATGACCCCCATATGACCCCCATATGACCCCTATATGACCCCTATATGACCCCTATATGACCCCTATATGACCCCCATATGACCCCCATATCATGCAGGGTCAAAACCTTGTGTCTTTTTAAAACGCTCCCGCGGGGCCGATGGAGCCCTAAAAATTTTTTTGGAAAAAAAAAATTTTGCTCAACTTCCTCAAAAATTACTGCAGAGTTTGTTCCAAACTTTTAAAATTCAAAACACCCATTTTTTTCTGGAATTTTTTTTTTTGCCATTTTCAAAAAGACACAAGGTTTTGACCCTGCATGATACATACCCCTTAGAGTTACCCCAAGATAGTACCATGCAGGGTCAAAACCTTGTGTCTTTTTAAAACGCTCCTGCAGGGCCGATGGAGCCCTAAAAAATTTTTTGAAAAAAAAAATTTTTGCTCAACTTCCTCAAAAATTACTGCAGAGTTTGTTCCAAACTTTTAAAATTCAAAAAACCCAATTTTTTTCCGGAAATTTTTTTTTTGCCATTTTTAAAAAGACACAAGGTTCTGACCCTGCATGATATCATGCAGGGTCAAAACCTTGTGTCTTTTTGGAAATGGCCAAAGTTTTATTTCCGGAAAAAAAATGGGTTTTTTGAATTTTAAAATTTTGGAACAAACTCTGCGGTAATTTTTGAGGAAGTTGAGCAATTTTTTTTTTTGCCAAAAATTTTTTGTGGGGTCCATCGGCACCGATGGCGTCAGAGTATGACGCCATCGGGAACGGTGCCAGGTCTGTGATGCTCCTAAATGTCCTAGGCTGCACGCGCACTACACTGACGCATTAAACGAGTTTGAGAGCCTTCCGGCTACCTATCTTGAAGAGGATGGGAAATCTTTTGAACTTGCGTCGTGATGAGGATCGATGATTGCAATTATTCTCCTTGAATGAGGAATGCCTAGTAGGCGCAAGTCATCAGCTTGCACTGATTACGTCCCTGCCATTTGTACACACCGCCCGTCGTTGCTACCGATTGGCTGTGGGATAGAGCTTGGGAGAGGGAAGCTCGTTCTTGGCAACAAGTTCAGCGCCCGAATCCAAGCAATGTTTCTCAGCTAGAGGAAGCAAAAGTCGTAACAAGGTTGCTGTAGGTGAACCTGCAGCAGGATCATTACCAAAGATTTCAATTCTGAATGGAATGAGGAAACGACTTTCAAACAGATTGGAAACCGAGGATTCAAACATGGTCATGAAGGAAATCGAAAATCCCGAGCAATCGGAAAGGCAAAACAACTGTTCCCCTCGGCTCAACTGCGGTTGATCGAGGGTGACATCAATTGCACTTATCGGTGGATGTCTTGGCTCTGGGAACGATGAAGACCGCGGCCAGACGCGATAGTCAATGGGAATTGCAGAAGCATGAGACTCATCAGGTCGTCGAACGCATTAGCGGGCTGGGTTCGCCCATGCCCATCAGCAGTTGAGTGTCGCTTGAAAATCTAATCTCTCAGACTGCGTTCGACTCTTGATTCGATGGTGATTGGCTTGCTGATTATTGTTGATCGAGTTGAATCGGTTTGAATCGAGAATGTGGCGGTGCAAAGATCATTCAACCCGATCGATGCTCTGTTTGAAATCCTGGGTCCGAGAACGAGCATCGCATATCTTCTGGAGTTGAATCGCAAGGTTTGATGAAATTGGATGGTGTTCGATCAATGGATCTTCAATGAGAGCGACTGACGATTTCCAAAAATCGTCTAGTCTCGTGAGGTTCACACTTCAAAGGCATGGATTGATTTTTGGAAAAACAGGTCGTTCGAATGAAACTCTCACCGACCTCAGCTGTTGAAGATCTACGCGCTAAACTTAAGCATATCACTCAGCGCAGGAAAAGAAAGCAACAGCGATGCTCCTAGTAACGGCGAGTGAACAGGGCAGAGCCCAAGCCTGAACCGGTGTTCTACGGATATCCGGAATGTGGCGCAAGCTGCTTGGGGACACAACTGGCGTCGAGGTAAGTCTCCTGGAATGGGGTATCCACAGAGGGTGAGAGTCCCGTATTTCCTCGACGAGCCATGTTGGTTAACTCCTTGCTAGCACGAGTCGCTCAGTTTGGGAATGCTGAGCTAATCGGCAGGTATCCCTCTGCTAAGGCTAAATATCTCCCGGAGGCCGATAGCGAACAAGTACAGTGATGGAAAGATGCAAAGAACTTTGAAAAGAGGGTTAAAAGTCCCTGAAACCGATGAGTGGTAAGAGTTGGAGATGCGTTCAAATCTTAATCATTGCTCCTTCACTGGGGTTTATGGTTGAGACGTCTGGACCTATTCGGATCGTCCAAGCTTCTGTTGCGAGACGGCTTGCCGGCTGCCTCAGTTTTGCTCGGATCGACCAGGATAGGAATGAGTTGAGGAGGTGACCCGCGGCATCGTCAGCGAAGGGTAAGTGTCGGCGTCTTCGGACAACGTCCTTGCTCCCGCTGGCCTGACGTGGTTAAACGCTCGCAGGCTCATGTCAGACACAGCGATCTTCTACTACCCGTCTTGAAACACGGACCAAGGAGTCTAACACGTGTGCGAGGCTTAGGGTGTCAAACCCACAAGCCGCACTGAAAGGGAGATGTGCCAATCCTTGAGGACGCAGCACAGCCCGATCCTGATTTAAAAATCGAAAATCTCAGATTTTGCAAAATCTGAGATTTGCAAAATCTGAGATTTTGGCGAAATACGCAAAATCTGAGATTGGCCCATTTTGCAAAATCTGAGATTTTCGATTTTGCAAAATCTGAGGATTTCGATTTCCTCACACAATGCAGTGCTCCTGTGCAGACAAAACTTGAGTGTTGCAAACGAAATTTTCACCAACTGAAATAGGGACCCCACACACTGAAATCAACTGGTGGCAACCTCCTGCCATCTCTTATAATAAAAATTTTAAGCACCGAAGGCGCAACCCCCCCAATCCGACAGAACACACTGCCTGGAACTGGCGGCGGTCCCGATACCGTCTCATGAGACCTTATCATGCAGGGTCAAAACCTTGTGTCTTTTTAAAACGCTCCCGCGGGGCCGATGGAGCCCAAAAAAAAATCTTGGAAAAAAAAAAATTTGCTCAATTTCCTTAAAAATTACTGCAGAGTTTGTTCCAAACTTTTAAAATCCTAAAAACCCAATTTTTTTCTGGAAATTTTTTTTTTGCCATTTCCAAAAAGACACAAGGTTTTGACCCTGCATGTTATTGATACCTTTTTTGCCCATTTCTGGGTTGCGCCCTTATCTCGACCTTTTTGGCCCGTTTTTGGGTTGCGCCCTTATCTCGACCTTTTTGAGATGCGCCCTTATCTCTACCTTTTTGAGCTGCGCCCTTATCTCTACCTTTTTGGCCCGTTTTTGGCTTGTTCCCTTATCTCGACCTTTTTTGAGGGTTGCGCCCTTATCTCGACCTTTTTTGGGGGTTGCGCCCTTATCTCGACCTTTTTTGGGGGTTGCGCCCTTATCTCATGCAGGGTCAAAACCTTGTGTCTTTTTGAAAAAGGCAAAAAAAAAAGCGGGGGGACAGGCGCAGCTAGCTGGCCAGGGCGGAGATAATGGGCAGCACTGCGCTGGATCGGCGGCCGAAGCGCAGGAGGGGAAGCGAGGGGTGATCACGATCCCGAGCGGGGAAGGGGCCACTCAAGCGAGCAACTCATGCCGGTCGCGTCTGGGCAACGCGTCCGGTTTGAGGGGGACTGGGGGTGCAGGAGGAGCCGCCACCCCCACTGTGAGCTTGAGGGGCCCCCGACCTGTGAAGGTGACTGTGAGTCCTGAGCCCACCCGAGGGCGTCAAGCAGCGGATCCTGGCAGCCAGTCAGCCAGGGCAGGGCGGGAGGGACAGCAGAGGGCGGCGACAGCGCCAGCCAGGAAAAGGAGTGCGGCGGTGCAGAGGGTGGTAGACCCCAAGAAAGTGAAAGAGGGCCAGGACGGACGGAACGGCCAAGGAGTCAGCGGCACAAGATGCCAACAAGGACCCCCCCTTGCCGGGGGAGGGAAACCAGGAGCGAGCGGGAGGTCAGGCAACCCCCAGTCACAGGAACAAAGCGCGCAAAAGAGCCAGGGAGCGAGTCAGCCCTTGACAGGGGTAGCTCGGAGCGCAGCATCATCATCAGTCAGCGGCAGCAAAAACAAACACACAAACCCAGGAGCAGGAGCGGAGCAGGGAGAGATGGTTGACCTCACTCTCCCTGATGCTGTCGTGACTCGGCCTGACAAGCCCCCCTCCGGGGGAGTCACGGGGGATGGCCTCCTCAGCAGCAGTCTCTAAGGGCCCCCGGTTGTTTTAGTGGGTAGCGTTCGGCCACCATAGCTCCACGAACGTAGTCCCACACTCTCCGCTTAGTCCACGGGGGTCGTGCGTAAAGCATTTTTTCCGGGTTAACAAAAAAAAATTTCCAGAAAAAAATTGGGTTTTTTGAATTTTAAAAGTTTGGAACAAACTCTGCAGTAATTTTTGAGGAAGTTGAGCAAATTTTTTTTTTTCCAAAAAAGTTTTTAGGGCTCCATCAGCCCCGCAGGAGCGTTTTAAAAAGACACAAGGTTTTGACCCTGCATGATCTCTACCTTTTTTGGGATTGTGACCAAATTTTCCCGAAATATTTTCAGGCCAAAAAAAAATCCGAAAATTTTCAGATTTTTTTTTTGGCCCAAAATTTTTCGGAAATTTTTCGGATAAAAATTTTCGGAATTTTTTTCGAAATTTTTTTTTGGAAAATTTTCGGATTTTTTTTTTTTGGCCTGAAAATATTTCGGGAAAATTTGGGCACAATCCCAAAAAAGGTAGAGATAAGGGCGCAACCCCCAAAAAAGGTCGAGATAAGGGAACAAGCCAAAAACGGGCCAAAAAGGTAGAGATAAGGGCGAAGCTCAAAAAGGTAGAGATAAGGGCGTATCTCAAAAAGGTCGAGATAAGGGCGCAACCCAAAAACGGGCCAAAAAGGTCGAGATAAGGGCGCAACCCAGAAATGGGCAAAAAAGGTATCATGCAGGGTCAAAACCTTGTGTCTTTTTGAAAATGGCAAAAAAAAAAAAATTCCGGAAAAAAATTGGGGTTTTTGAATTTTAAAAGTTTGGAACAAACTCTGCAGTAATTTTTGAGGAAGTTGAGCAAATTTTTTTTTTTCCGAAAATTTTTTTAGGGCTCCATCGGCCCCGCAGGAGCGTTTTAAAAAGACACAAGGTTTTGACCCTGCATGGTATCGATAAGGTCTCATGAGACGGTATCGGGACCGCCGCCACCCCCTGCCCCACCCTGGCTTGTCAGTGAGACCTGGGCACATTGTCAAGTCTGGGCCTGGGTGTTCGGTAAAACTGATTCCGTGTGGTAAATAATCGTACCTCACTGGTCTGTGTGGGTGAAACTGTGTGAAAACATCACTGGGTTGTGAGTTTTTCTTGTTACGGTGTCTCGGGGGCCTTGTTTGACGGTCCCTCGGGTGGTGGGAAAGCCTCTCGGCAGGAAAAAAGGCTGTCCCTCGGGTAGTCCTCCGTGGCGCTCCGCGCCGCTCCGGACTCCCTCGGGACAGCCTTTTTTCCAGCCTCGAGGCCTTTCCCACCCCCTCGGGACCTCAACAAGGCCCCCTTGCGTTTACAAACAAAAACTCACACCCAGTGAGTTTTCACCAATTTTCCCCACTCAGACCAGTGAGGTAACGTGTATTCCCAAAGCAACCCTGACGGGTAAGCCCATGAAGGTATACCAATACCTCACACCACACACCCCCACCTCACTCACACCAACCCACCCCACTCACTCACACCCACTCACACCAATCCACTCCACTCACCACCCACTAACCCCCCACACTCACACACCTCACACCACACACTACACCACCACCCCCACCTCACTCACTCACACCCACTCACACCAATCCACCCCACCACTCACACCAATCCACCCACCACTCTCACCCACCTCTCTCACACCAACCCACCCCACTCACTCACACTAACCCACCATCTCACCCACTCACTCACCAACCCCCACTCACTCACACACTCACACCAATCCACTCCACTCACCACCCCACCTCACTCACACCAACCCACCCCACTCACTCACACCCACTAACCCCCCACACTCACACACTCACACACCTCACACCACACACCCCCACCTCACTCACACCAACCCACCCCACTCACTCACACCCACTCACACCAATCCACTCCACTCACCACCCACTAACCCCCCACACTCACACACCTCACACCACACACTACACCACCACCCCCACCTCACTCACTCACACCCACTCACCCCAATCCACCCCACCACTCACACCAATCCACCCACCACTCTCACCCACCTCTCTCACACCAACCCAACCCACTCACTCACACCCACCCACACCAATCCACCCCATCACTCATCTCAGAAAATCTCAGATTTTGCAAACGCGAAATCTCAGATTTTGCAAAATCTGAGATTGGCGAACCCAGAAATTTTTTTTTGCTGGGCCAAATCTCAGATTTTGCAAACCTGAAAATCTCAGATTTTGCAAACCTGAAATCTCAGATTTTGCAAATCTCAGATTTTGCAAATCTCAGATTTTGCAAAATGGGCCAATCTGAGATTTTGCGTATTTCGCCAAAATCTCAGATTTTGCAAATCTCAGATTTTGCAAAATCTGAGATTTTCGATTTTGCAAAATCTGAGATTTCGCGTTTGCAAAATCTGACACGCCTGAGATTGGCCCATTTTGCAAAATCTGAGATCAGCTGAACAAGTTTCAGCAACACCTCCCTTCTGGAATTCTTCTCGCTGTTGTACAGAAAACGTGAGTGGAGAACACAAGGAATAAACTGGAGCCGATGCCAGGAACACAAGAGGAAACAAAGAAATGTGGGAGCTAAAACTAACGCGGTGCATGTTGTGCAGCTTCACCAGGGGAAGGGCACGCAAAAAGAAGTTGCCCAACCCTACCACCAACACCACCCAACCTGGGCTCGTGGTGAGTTAGGGATCCGGGGGCAGAATTCCCCGCAGCAAACTTAGAGACTTCAGAATGACAGAGAAAGTAGTGAAAGGAAGTGGAAGAGAGGGAGAGAGAGAGAGATACCATGCAGGGTCACAACCTTGTGTCTTTTTAAAACGCTCCCGCGGGGCCGATGGAGCCCTAAAATTTTTTTTGGAAAAAAAAAAATTTGCTCAACTTCCTCAAAAATTACTGCAGAGTTTGTTCCAAACTTTTAAAATTCAAAAAACCCAATTTTTTCTGGATTTTTTTTTTTTTGCCATTTTCAAAAAGACACAAGGTTTTGACCCTGCATGATACTTTGAAACTTGGTGTTCAGCAACACCTCCCATTCTGGACTTCAGAATGACATCCAACAGAGAATGTAGTGAAAGCAAAGTGGAAAAGAGAGAGATTTTGAAACTTGGTGTTCAGCAACACCTCCCATTCTGGACTTCAGAATGACACCTAACAGGGGGGAAGGAAACAATGAAAGAGGAGTTTTAGTTTCGTAGTCTGAGCCTGCGTCTTTTGGATGGTGTATCCTGCTCTTCTAGGTCAAACACAGGGGGGGTTAGTTCTGGGGTCTCTTCTCGAGCTCTCTTCCCAAAAGTCAGGGTGAGTGGAGACTTTGGTTAAAAAAAAAATTCCGGAAAAAAATTGGGTTTTTTGAATTTTAAAAGTTTGGAACAAACTCTGCAGTAATTTTTGAGGAAGTTGAGCAAAAAATTTTTTTCCAAAAAAAATTTTAGGGCTCCATCGGCCCCGCGGGAGCGTTTTAAAAAGACACAAGGTTTTGACCCTGCATGATATCGGGGGTGCGGCCCAGGCCCCGCTTTCGCGAGGCACACACGGGGACGATCCTCGAAGAGCAGGTGAAGGGAAGCGATATAGCATGCAGGGTCAAAACCTTGTGTCTTTTTAAAACGCTCCCGCGGGGCCGATGGAGCCCTAAAAAAATTTTTGGAAAAAAAAAAAATTGCTCAACTTCCTCAAAAATTACTGCAGAGTTTGTTCCAAACTTTTAAAATTCAAAAAACCCAATTTTTTTCCGGAAATTTCTTTTTGGCCATTTCCAAAAAGACACAAGGTTTTGACCTTGCATGATAGGGACGCAGTGCCCGACGTACCCGGACTGGACGGCCGAGAGAGCGGCGAGGTGGGCCCTGCCTGTCCCACCACAGCTGCACCCCGACCCCGTGCATATGCCGGGTGTCGGAGTAGAGAAAGCACTCGTCACCTGCGCGACCCACCACAAGGGGAAGTGTGAGGCGTGCCGAGCACTCGTCCGAAGGGACGTACCCACGGTAGAGATGTGCTGTCGGCACCATCACCACGCTGATGATGGGCAGCCGATCGCCGTGTGCGTGGAGCACAGCACGACGAAGTGCGGCGAGTGCAAGACGGCGGCGGCGTGCTGCCGCAGCGGGCATCATGCCTGCCGCACGCATGGCAGAGGAACCTGCCAAGAATGCAGGAGGCTCCCTACGTTGACGCAGAGGAGACCGGCAGCGTGCTGCCGCCGCGGCCACCACCAACCAAACGAACCTAACGCCCCGGCAACCCCCGGACACAGCAAAAAGAAGAAGAGACCCCTCTCACCCACCCAGGGGGGCGTACAACGTGAAACGCCGGCGGGAAAGCGCGCGGCGCAGGCGCCGCCCGCCGTAGCGAAGCAGAAGACGGCGACGACCGGACGGGCAGCCAAGAGGCCGCCACCAACGCCAGGGACCGGCGAACGACCAGCGTTGAAAAAGAGGGTGCTCGGCACCCCGAAGGAGAGCCCGATCGCCGGCCGCAAGCGGAAGAAGGCGAAGGCGACCACACCCGAGTCAGGGGTGCAACGAAGAAAGAGGATGGCCCTTAAAGCAAACAGCTACCAGAAACGTTCGACGTCCCCAAGCACTCCAGTGCCCTCGAGAGTGAAAAACGTGCAAGATTGTCCGCACCTGTGCCCCTCCACGCAATCTCCAGAACCGCAAGAAAGCCCAGCGCCCCTGGCGCCACAAGTACTCGACCTTGACGACGCAATGACAGGTGACGACGTCATAAAGTAACCTTAAGCGGCGACACAGTGCATGCTAATCCATGTGGTTCATGTACTTAAAAGAACTCAATGCTAAACAAACATAACATGGGCGGCGCCGAAGCTTTACCAGCTTCGGCTGACACCATTTGCGCACTTAACCATGGTTAAGAAGACAACTGAAAGCATAGACACAAAGATAGCCCAAAGCATCTGCAGAATAACACGAAAAGCCTCTAGGCAAAAACCCGTTTTCACATTTCTTCTAGGCAGTTCTCATCAGACAATACGAAGAGCAGAAACTCCATGGCGATGTGGGCCCTGTAGAAGATGTCCCACAGCACATCTTCTTTGCCGACATGACGTTTGCGACTGCGTACACGGCTTCGCGATCTCCTTGTCGACAAGTAGAATCTTTGTCGACACCTTGCCTTTGTTTGTGCGCTCGCAGCCTTTGTTCGCACTTTCTCTCGTTGAAGAGATATTGTGCTATTTGCGAAGGCTGCCTTCCTGCTGAAATCATCTGTCTCATAGTAGTGGACACCACACTAATTTTTGTGTACGCCGGACGAACTGTTTGCGAGACTGGAGGCTGTGCTTGTATCCCGCGTGCTTCGACTGCGTCCAGCAGGAGCTGGCTAAAGCTATGCAAATCTTGCTGTTTAGATTGGCACCAACGTCAAAGTATCACGATATTGCTTGCCCAGCGCACCAACCCAGCACCGGGCATAGTCGGCTTCAAAGTCAATACACACTGAGGTAAACAACGTCTACGCGATTTGCATCGCCGTGAAGTATCGGTGTGATGAACAGGTTTTCGACTTTTCCCGAGCCGGACACGCTCGTGACTACGCCTGCAGTCGCTCTCACGACCGGTTCCAATGCACAGATCCCAAAAGTTTTTCGAGACTGGAGGTCCTGTGAACATGCAATGTGAATAGCCTCTATTCGAGCCAACCCCACTTTTCTCCACACTAAAAAAGTGTGTTGTTTTTGAACTAGATAATAGCGCGGAGCTGGCTTTTTCTCCCCCTGGGAAATTCTGACCCAAAAAAACACTACGAAAAAGTGCCCCCGGGCTTCGCCCCCGACCCCCTAAAAAGTGGGGTTGCTCGATAGAGCTATTAGCATACCTCTAGTCTCGGATAAAATCGTGTTCGAGAATGGGAATCAGCCCTCTCCACGATTTCCATTTGCAGCATACAACGGGAAAAACGCAGTCGGCAGGACTTGAACCTGCGCGGGCAGGGCCCAATGGATTTCTAGTCCAACCCCGTAACCGCTTGGGTACGACTGCCCTTGCCGGGGCTTCAACTTCAAGATCTCGCGCAAAAGGTCTGCAGTGCTGTCGACGAATGGGCGCATGACTTCGAAATGGTAATGTCTGCGAGCAAAACCCATGTAGTTTACTTTCCGGCTGGACCTAGCGATGCCATTTCCAACATCGACGTCCACTTCCCGTCAACAGTCTCGAATACGCGCCTTTCGCTCGACTTCCTCTCGGGAGCAAAGTTACTCCCGAGTGACCTCATCGATCCAACGACTTGTACATTCCGCCTATCCAAGAAAGCGAAAGAGACGAACAATCGGTGCCTGAACCGCATTGATGGACACAAGATATTGCTCTGCAACGGACTTGAACTCACCGATCCTGTCTCAATCCTGAACGCCCTCCTTACCTACGATAATGTGGTCATCTCGTCCGCCCCTTTGCTCAGCAATGTTCCAGCGGCGCGTTTTCTAGGAGTTATCTTTGACGCTTCACTCTCGTTCTCCGAACACGTGAGCAACGTCAGACTCCGGTTCAATGCTCGCCTGTCCAACCTGAAGGCCGTCTCAACTAAAGTTGCGTCTGCTCATGCACGGACACTAAGGACGATGTACTTGACGTACGTGCTGCCGGTCCTGCTGTATGGGTTTGGGGTCTTTGGCCCTGGCTTGCATTACAGCGATTTTCATGCTCTGGAGATGGATCATCACCGCGCCTTACGCATTATCACTGGTCTGCCGTTGTCAACTGAGCTCCACTCGCTACATCTCGAAGCTCACGTTCTTCCTCTTGAACTCATCTGCAAGAAGCTCAGCTGCACCCTCTACGAACGACTGAGACGACTCCCCCACACCCGTGCACACGACAACTGCGTCAAGTCCCGCCCCACTGAATCTTCTTGGGTGCACTCCGCGCGCGCCGAACTAGCTGACACTGGTCTCCTGCTCGTCCAACCACAGGAGCTCATCGGCCCTCAAATATGTCCTTCCTCGAATCTCCCGCCCACGATACGCATCGTCCCGGTGTGCCCTGGTGTTCACAAGAAGCAACCCCGCGAACGCAACCGGCTGGCGGCACGGAAGGCGGTCAACTCGTACTTTATACCCGACCTGCGCGTGTTCACTGATGCTTCGAAGTCGCCTGGTAACGACAATACCGGATCCGGCTGCTTTCTCGCCACTCGTAACGCGATCCCGGATGAATTGCTGTGCTCATTCCCGCGAAAAATTGGTGGACGTAAAATCCGATTGCGTCGGCTTACTAGCAATAGCCTTGAGCTCATGACGAGTGGTGGGAAGTTTGCCACCATTGACCGTGCAGAACTCGTCGCCATACTTCTTGGCATTATTGCCGTTAAGCATGTGCTTCCATGCTTAACTGGTAAAAAGATTGTCTTGCTGTCTGATTCACAGTGCTGTCTGCAGACCCTTAAAAACGGTCTCAGACAAACTGACTCCCTGGCGACGCAAATCCTACTTCTCCTGAGAGAAATAGCTGCCAACGAGTCTGCAGATATTGTCCTGCACCATGTTCCTGCTCATTGTGGCATAATGGGGAACGAACACGCAGACAGGATCGCCAATGTTGCTCGCCTTGCCACTGGCTTAATTACTCCCGCCCCACTTGATTTTAATTCTGCGAAGGCACGTGTTGTTGAGACCCTGAAAAAGGAATGGTTGTCTTCCCGACCACATAATTATCACTTCAGAGCCACTGATGGTCACCTCCCCACGTGGCTACAGCCAACTTTAACTAGACAACACTCGTTGCATCGAAGAGTTTGCAAAGGACGACAGTCAACCTTGGTTTTACATCGTCTGCTACTCTCGGGGTGCTACTTTTCTACATGCTGTTTTTCAGTCCAATGCAGAACAAGATCACGGGATTACAATGGAACGCAAAAGCAAAGAACGGATTTTCTGCTGGACTAGGCCGTGGCATTTTCGAGAAGTAGGAGCCGCACAATCCCAGGACGAGATCTGAAGTGCAAAACCCGACTCCTGTCATGTTTGCTGGCATCCAAGTCTCAACCAGAGCAGAAGGCGGCCAGTGCTATGCGACAAGCGCCGGAAACGTGCTGAGCTGTGCATTCCTGCCTTGGCGCCTGCACCCAACTGCTCTCAATGCCTGCCCATTCATGTAGACGACCTCGTCATTGCTCGAGAGAGGCCGGCAATATATTGTGCCTCCTCTTTCGTGTTCTCGGACAGCCGTTCTTAGCAACGAAGACAAAAATGCACAAGCTCCTTCGGGCTTGATCCCAGCACCAAACATGCATGAAGGCAGTGTTCTGCTTGAACATCAAACGACTGTTGTTTGCTTTATGTCACCTGTCATCATTAGGAGCCCCCTCCCCACTTGCACGAGAAGCAGTGTTCTGTCTGCAATAAACTTATCTGCACTCGGGAGGGACTCGAATTGCTGGCTGTTTCGGCTGCGCACTGGCGATGAATGAGACCGAGAAGAAGACTGCCGAGAAGAAAGTGTCGCTCACTTCCAACGGTGGTACCATTGGGCGAGTGAGCGGGAAGCGGAATTCGTCTGTGGCACCGGGTAGCAATGTGAACGGAGGTGCAGGAAGTCAGAAAAACAACGGCAATACCATCCCGGTACATCCCACAAGGAGCGGGTCGACCACACCGACGTCGGCGGGAAATGGCGTGAACCACGCGCGTGCAGCAGCGGGCACGAAAAGTCCTGTGGGGGCGGAAACGAGGGACTCGCGGGCGAGTATTACGTCCCACGGCTCGCAGCCGGGATCTCGGCGTCGCTTGCCGAGTACCGGTAATACGACAATTATTGCTGGCGGACCGACACCAGGGATTGAATCCAAAAGTAGTATGCGGCGGCATCCGTCTCGAGCGAACAGCATCAGCAGCTCGCCGCATGACGTGTCCCTCCCCAAAGAAGCGTCGCCTTTGCTGCAGAGCCTCGCATATGAAAAAGACCCTGTTGTTAACGCGACCGCGGAGAAAAAGATCATGCGGCTCGTATTCGATTCAATCGACGTAAACAAGACGGGCACCCTCTGTGAAAAGGACGTAGAGACACTATTCAGCAGGACAGGCAACGGTGTCCTCACCGCGGAAGAACTCGGTGAGGTTACAAGCACGCTCTTCAAAAACGGTCCACCAGACTTCGAACGCCTGTGGACAGTTTGGAACTCCGACATCAAAACGAATGAAAAGTCGATCCGCAATTTTAAGCTCCTCTCCACCCGATTCGAACTGTCGTTTTCGCAGCAGCAACTTTTTGTATGCGTCAACTCGGAAAAACTCGATCAACAATTCTTAGATAAACAAAGCTTCTTCAAGAAACATTGTAAACATTTGTCTGAAACTCTCTATTCAATTTTCACCCACAGACACAAGAAGTTGGAGAGATATTCACGCCCGAGTACCGCGTCATGTTCTTCTTGAAAGATATAAACACCGAGGTATACTCCGCTCCTTTCCAGAAGTCGCCCCTTTCACTAGTACCCGGACTTATTTGCCAGCCTCTCGATCAGTCATCTGGTTTTGTAAGTTGGACTAGTCGGACAGCTTCCCTCGCTCTCCTTTATAAATGGAATCTGGGTGATCGTACCTACTCTCCCACAGGAAACAAGACAAATATCTCCCTGGCATGACATCCCGCTGCACATCAAAAACGTCGTGCGGACAGAGGCAGAAGATCATCCCTTAAACAAGTATGCCGTTCATCCCTGAACAAGTATGTCATTCAAGCCAGAGCCACCCATTCGAGTGAGGTCGCCTATCCTGAGTTCGTCCTTGGTAGCTAAATCCTATGATGACCAGTACATCACCCGACATCAATTCTTTGCAGATACAACTTCATTTGCGAAATTCCGAAGTGGACGCGCGCGAAGTTCGAAATCGCAACTATCGAACCGTACAACCCAATCAAGCAAGACGTAAGCGCCGGAGCTCTCCGATTTTACAAGCACGGTGACATGCTGTTTAACTACGGCGCGTTGCCCCAGACGTGGGAGAGTATCGACCACTCGTTTGATATCCTGTCCGGAGAGAAGACTGTTTCCTACAAGGGCGACAACGACCCTGTCGACGTCATCGAAATCGGCACGCAGCAGCTGGCTACTGGAAGTGTTACTGCCGTGAAGGTGCTCGGCATCCTGGGAATGATCGACGCAGGAGAAATGGACTGGAAAGTCATCGCCATCAGCATCTCCGATCCCCTGGCAATGTTCATGGACGACATTGGCGATGTGCTTCGCTACATGCCGGGTGCACTCGAATGCCTGCGGACGTGGCTGAGGGACTACAAAATCTGTACCGGCGGGAAACAAAACGAGTTCGTTTGTGGAGGCGAGTACCTAGACCGTGAGCGAGCACAGGAGGTCATTGAAGCTTGTCATAACCACTGGCGGAACTTCCACCTGGTACAAGAACGCAAAGAGACGTAGCTATCGATATCCGCGCTTCACAAACAGATTCGTATGCGCTGCCTCCGACTGCAGACAACTCTCAGCTCGTCATTGTAGCAATACTACAAACCCTGCTCCTTTTCGATCGTGGGCGGCCCTTGCAGGCAACAACATCCTGGCGGCAACGCCCCATGCCTGTACCCCGCTTCGGCTTTGTCACGACGGCGTCGCGAGTCCGAATGGGCACCCCCACTAATCATCAGCCGCGACTGGGAACCGCGTATTCCTCAGGAACCCCACTACTTGGCTGGATGTTGTCGAACAGTAGACGACTCCGGAACATTTTTGGTTAGTAGTGGAATTATGTCTCTCGTTGATTCTTTCACACTCGGATTCCAGGTACGTGTCCTCTCTCAGAATAAACGTCGCTGCGGGCAGTAGAGGACGTTTTGATCGATTCTGGTGGTGGTGGTGGTGGTGGTCATCGAAATGATGAATCAATCCGGTAGCCTGTGAGTACCAACGCCAAAATCCATCGAGCAAGTCTTGAGGCTGTTTGGCGCCTTTCACTGTCGCAATTTTGCAGTTTTCCCCCTAACCCACCCGCACTATTCTAGTAGCTCCGCTGGGCAGCCCTTCCGGGCTGTCAGGCCGCAAACGAATGATCCCGCAGGATGCCGGGAGAGAAAGAGATTAGTCCCGATTACCGGAAAACCTTGTCCGCTTCCGCTTCACTTTTTCTCTTTCCGGTCTTCTTCGCCGAAACGGTTGCTGCTGGACCGACGAATCAGTCTGCATTATTGTCCGTCCACTACAAAACACGAAAGGGGTTGGAACAAGGGTCGGTGATGATGCTGAGAGGCTCGAAGAGTACCGCATGATACCTCTCGAAGTATGCCGGCGAAGCAGGAAACGGGACACGAACGGATGCGTCGGTATGTCCGAAACCCCCATGCTCACACACGAGCACAGAGCGTCTTCAATAATAATTAGAGCGCGTCTTATTATTACCTACTCGAGCACGTTTTCAGCACACACGCATCTACAGGAAATCCAGTGCGCGGAAGGGGAGCACAGGGAGTCGCTTGCAGAGAGGAGAGTCATCTTGTGCACCCAATGCGTCCGGTCCCAGCTTGGCTCTGGTATGTCGACCCGACGGTGTCAGCCAGAGAATCCACCACCTCGAGGAAGCGAACAGAGCCCTCGAGAGCCAGCTAGCGGGGCTTACACTCATGTTCCAGCAGAAACCTTCTGAAACCCGTGACAGCCTTTACCACCTTGATTCGGTGCACCAGCGGGGTGAATCAGTTTTCGCCGATGGAGCGGGGCATCGATCAGCGCGGTCGCCTTCGGTTGGGTTCTTTCCCGCGTCTGCGTCACCTGCGCATCTTCTGCCAAACGAAACCGCACTCGCTGCCCACAACCCCGTTTATATGTCACTTCCGTCCTGTGACACTCGGTCTCGCAGCCGGAGCCCACGACAGGCGTTGTATTGTGGAACCGATTCGCGTCGCATACTGACTCCTGTACAGCCAGAACCCGTGGTCGCTGCTTTGCAGTTTGCATTGGAGTCCTTGATGGAGACGGAACGGGCGAGCAGGCGACTGTTAGAAGAAAGCGCGTGCTGGAGTGTAAAGGCGTGTCTCGCGTCGGCTACATACGTCCTCACCAATTTGGGGGAGCTCTGCGACAAGGTCAGCGCGCAGACCGCCCTTGTGGACGACCTGGCTTTGAAGATGGAAGAATATCGCGCCGCGATGCGCCGTCGGTTTTATGAGAAGGAAACCTCCCGCAGGTTGGACGTCGCTGCCAAGGACCGTGTTGCCGCTGCGACAGTGTACGCGGCACCTGCCTTGACATCAAATCCGAAGCGAAAGCTGTTGATTCGTGGCACGCGGCGGTCATCTAGCAGCAGTGTACGCGAGGAAGAACCGTCGTCCCCTCTCTCGGTGACTGCTGGCGACGAGGCATCGGAGCTTGTGTTTCCGGTGCATCCGGCCGTGTCCAAGCAGAGAGAGTATGACTGGTTGCAATGCAAGCTGCGTGAGCTCGAGCGTGATGAAGCCGACATTTCATTGTACAACGTGCACCTTAAGCAGGAGGTCGATCGACAGATCAGGCAACGTGCCTCGCAGACACTGGATCCCGCGAAGTACAGCTTGCCCGCCGAACTTCAGGAGCAGGAGTTGCCGACGCTTGAACAAGTGCCGGCGATTCAATATGCGGGGAGGTTCTGACGGCCGACGTCGTGCTCAGGTTCACCCGTTTGGTGCAGGACAGATAGACCTACCTGCCTGAGACTGAGCAGAACAGCAACACGAACATCTGTGATTCGGCTTCCTACACTCAAAAGACGTTTCTTAGGCGACGTCATACCAGTTCCGATGCGTGTTACAACATTAGCTCAACCAAAAAGTTGAACATCTCTTCATTATTCTCCCTCAGTAGATGAACCAGTAGGCTCTTTCCCGTGTTTGTCACCTCGCTGAGGTTCTATGGCGGCGAGTGCCATTCCGGTCGTTTTCCAGTCCTGTACAAATGTTTCGAGTGAATATTTTGTGTTTTCACCGTTCCAGTGCCGACGCTGTCCTGGAACTGAGATAGCTCGTGTACTGCCTGCTCGACTGCGAAAAAACTGCATGCCTGTGTGCAGGGTGCTTATGAAGAAGAAGATTGTTAGCAGCGTGGTCCAATTTTGTGCTGTATCAGTTGGTATCTTGTGTGCGAGATGGAGGCTCAACCGCGAAAAATCGCCTTGTGAGAAAGTCATGAATGTAAAGGAGAAACAGTCTAGAGAACTCGGAGAGGCCGCAGAAAATTAGTGCAGGCGGCAATGGAACACGCAAAGGCATACGAACAGCTTGATGGTTCCTGGTGTGAACGAGTTGTTTAGTTATTATGCAGGGTCAAAACCTTGTGTCTTTTTGAAAATGGCAAAAAAAAAAATTTCCGGAAAAAAAATGGGTTTTTTGGATTTTAAAATTTTGGAACAAACTCTGCAGTAATTTTTGAGGAAGTTGAGCAAATTTTTTTTTCCCAAAAATTTTTTTTGGGGTCCATCAGCTCTGCGGGAGCGTTTTAAAAAGACACAAGGTTTTGACCCTGCATGTTATCTAGGCTTAGGGGTTCAAATTTCCTTTTATCAAACAAAACGCAGGGAAAAGGGTAGACAGAGGAAGAAAGCAACGATGGTGTCTCTCAAGGTGCAAGCCCGCCTCGCGGCGAAGGTGATGAAGTGCGGGAGAGGCCGTGTCTGGATGGACCCTAACGAGACCCCGGACATCGCGAACGCGAACTCGAGACGCCAGGTTGAGAAGTTGATCAAGGACGGTTTGATCATTCGTCGTGAGAAAAACAGCACCAGCAGATTCAGGTGGAGGAGAACGCTCGTTGCCAAGAGAAAGGGTCGCCACACCGGTACCGGCAAGAGGAAGGGTACCAGAGAGGCCCGTATGCCCAGCAAGGAGCTCTGGGTGCGCCGTATCCGTGTCCTCCGTCGTCTCCTCAAAAAGTACAGGGAGGCGAAGAAGATTGACAAGCACGCCTACCACTCCATGTACCTCAAGTGCAAGGGTAACGTGTTCAAGAACAAGAGGACTCTGATGGAGCACATCCACAAGGAGAAGGCCATTCAGTCGAGAGAGAAGGAGCTGCAGGATCAGTTGGAGGCAAAGAAGACCAAGAACGTCGCCAAGCGTGAGAGACTGCAGAAGAAGGAGACCAAGAGACGCGAGAAGGAGAGAGCCGAGCGTGGGTCGACGGTTAAGAAGGAAGTCGACACCAAGAAGAAGGTCTCCAAGAAGTAAGTTCGCGCCCACGAACCTTCCCTTGCTGTCTTCTTGTATCATCGGTTTTTCCTTTGTTGACTTTTTTTTTCACTTTCCTGTTCTCGTCCGGGGGTCGTCCTCGACGCCCTGAGAGCTTTTTTCTTCCGTCTCCCCTTTCCCTTTCAGCACGATCTTTTGATGTCGATGCTTGGTTCCCTCACTTGCGACGCGACAGAAGTTCCTGCATGAGGAGAGTTCGAGCAAAACTCTATGCCTCACGCCATGTAGTCTAGATACCTTGCGACTGTGCCGTCAATGTCAGCAGCGGAAATTCTCAAATATCTAGAGAAACTGAAGTTTTTGCGTCCCGTGAAGCGGCGTTGGTCGGGAGGGGAGGAAAAAATGTTGAGGCGGGGCGCAGCGAAGATGTCCGGCGACGAGGTCAGGCGCAGGAGCCGCCACATGATGGAGGCTATCCTTGCCGCGGATGCAAGGGGCGAAGTCGCGAAAGCGGCGGTTCTACGGGAAGAAATGCAACGTTTCGGCGACGACATCGTCGCGTGGCTGAACGGTATCCCTCTCCCTGTCCCTACCTTCGTTTCAGGCGGGCAGCTGTGTCCTGGAGGATGAGTTAGGTAGACCAGATTCGGTTGTTGGCCTGCAAAGCCCGACCCACCTATTCCGCTTCTTTCCCGCATCCAACTGGTTTTCTTGCGGGGGTTCGAAGTCTTCCACCGCGGCATGCAAACTCTTCTCTACAGGGACTCAGCAGCCGACCCCGCCTCAGAAGAAGGTACCGGCAGAGATTTTGACCGTCTTCGATGCTGGGAACCTGCAATCTGGCAAAAGCAGCTCCTCGAAGCCACGGCGCTAGCTTCGTGTCGGCGCATCGAGGGGTTTAGACAGCACAGGGTCCTTAAGACGATGCTCTTTCCTACGAGTGCAGAGCCGTGATTGCAAGCCAGTTGGTTGAGAGAAGGGGAGCGACCTCTTCATCTTTGCAAATATTTGCGACCTAACTGACCCGTCTTCAACTTCTCGTACTCATTAAATCTGGCATGCATCTTGCCAACTTTCTATAAAATGGCCTTTTCGCCATCAGTCAAAGTCAACGCGTGCGGTACCGAGTGGCCTTGAAGAGTTGCAGTCAGCCTTCACATCTTACTAGCTCGCCTTCCACGTGTCAGAAACGTTCAGCGGCTTGATGCCAAGAAAGAGAGAACCCCAGCCAAGCAAACGAAACAAAAATGAGTGGATGTCGCCAAGCTTGCCATTACGCCCCTGTGCAGTCCATCTCGCTCCAAATTTTTGCACTACTTGACAACACCGCAACACGCAGGGGGTCCTTACTTCCTCGGCTATCTAAAGGACAGCCTCTTTCCAAAGGACAAAAGACAGCCTGCCGTGCTTGAAGAGCACAAGGGGAGGCGAAAGCAACGTCGACTGACTTCCCCTTTAGTCCCCCCCCAGAAAGATGGCGTTCACGCTGCTCGTTTGCGGTGACCTATTTTCCGAGAAAATAAACCTCGAGCTGCCGTTCCCCCATCGCCCGTCGCTGCAGGAGCTGCAAAACCATGTGCAGGTGTGCTTATCTGCAATCTTTGTCCCCCCCGGCTGCGCCACCATCGGTGCAATCATCATCTATGCCAGGGCCGCAGCTCGCACCGCGCCCACGACGTAACGCTTACGCCCGCCGTAGTAGTACGGGACAGTAGTGGGGCGACCGGATACTCCCCGGAGAGATGGTCCCTGCACTCTAACTCGTCTCTCTCTCCCTCTCTCTCTCTCTGTCTTTGTTTCTGTATTTAAGTGATCCTGGGCTCTTCATATCGCGCGTTCTTGCAAATCGATACGACATGCGGTTAGAGTTGGGGGCCTCTGCGGCAGCACTACGCAAAACATCTCAGCCTTCTCTTATCTACCCGGCTACCCCAAAGAACACACCGTAACGATCTCATCTCACGCTATCCTGAGCGGAGTACACAGCGATCATCAGTGATGACTACCATGAATACCATCTTTCGAGTTTGAACCTCATGATACGAAAGTTCCAAAAAGTCCTGAGAATCGAATACAAATCTCACAAGCAATGCGGCACAACAACGCTCACCGCTTTCGCAGCGGTCATCAATGATGACTACCATGAATACCATCTTTCGAGTTTGAACCTCATGATACGAAAATTCCAAACAATCCTGAGATCGAACATTATGAAAACAATGCGGTCCGTCGCAAGTTACACCGCTTTCGCAGCATCATCAATGATGACTACCATGAATACCATCTTTCGAGTTTGAATCTCATGATACGAAAATTCCAAACATTCCTGAGAATCGAATACAAATCTCACAAAAGCAATGCGGAACAACGCTCACCGCTTCGCAGCGGTCATCAATGATGACTACCATGAATACCATCTTTCGAGTTTGAACCTCATGATACGAAAATTCCAAACAATCCTGAGATCGAACATTATGAAAACAATGCGGTCCGTCGCAAGTTACACCGCTTTCGCAGCATCATCAATGATGACTACCATGAATACCATCTTTCGAGTTTGAACCTCATGATACGAAAATTCCAAACAATCCTGAGATCGAACATTATGAAAACAATGCGGTCCGTCGCAAGTTACACCGCTTTCGCAGCATCATCAATGATGACTACCATGAATACCATCTTTCGAGTTTGAACCTCATGATACGAAAATTCCAAACAATCCTGAGATCGAACATTATGAAAACAATGCGGTCCGTCGCAAGTTACACCGCTTTCGCAGCATCATCAATGATGACTACCATGAATACCATCTTTCGAGTTTGAACCTCATGATACGAAAATTCCAAACAGTCCTGAGAATCGAATACAAATCTCACAAAAGCAACGCGGCACACACAACAACGCTCACCGCTTTCGCAGCGGTCATCAATGATGACTACCATGAATACCATCTTTCGAGTTTGAATCTCATGATACGAAAATTCCAAACAATCCTGAGATCGAACATTATGAAAACAATGCGATCCGTCGCAAGTTACACCGCTTTCACAGCATCAATGATGACTACCATGAATACCATCTTTCGAGTTTGAACCTCATGATACGAAAATTCCAAACAATCCTGAGATCGAACCTCATAAAGACTATGCGGTCCGTCACGTTACACCGCTTTCGCAGCATAATCAATGATGACTACCATGAATACCATCTTTCGAGTTTGAACCTCTTGATACGAAAATTCCAACAATCCTGAGGATCGACCACTAGCAAACCTCAAATAAGCAACGGCACGACAACCTTGTACACTGATTTCACAACAATCATCAATGACGACGATCACGAATACCATCTTTCGAGTTTGAACCTCATGATACGCGCAGTTGGGAGTAACTCCTCCATTCAGTCACCGTGCAGAAGTGGAGATGCAACACCACCTTTGATCGATCCTGCTCGGTGTTGATGCTTGCATTGCTTTTGGAGGATAGCTCTCGCAGATGTCATGCGAAACCTCAAACTCCATACTCCAAGGCCCCGAAAGAGTTTGAAACTGTCTGATCAGTTTGCTGGTTCCCCTGTGGGTGGGATGTCTTTGTAAGAGGGGTCCGTACTTTCCAAACTCGACGCGACACCATACTGCGTTTTTCCCGTGGGTCCGGCACATGTCTTGTGGCAAGACTCCCGTACAGCAAATCTCACCCTGCAGAATGTGTTCACGTCCGAGATGCACGCGATGCCAAAGCCGCCGGGCGCGGGCGCGCCCGAGAAGTTTGTCGTCAGCCGAATTCAGATTTACGACGACGTGCTTCTGCGGTGGGCCGACCTGACCAGCCCCCAGCAGCTCCACCAGTACGACCAATTGTATTGCTTCCAACCTCGATCGCCGTGGCAAACAGACGTCCGTAAGGACCTCCCACCGCCACGACCGCCCACGAGGCCCGTCGCGTTCAGCTCCACGGGCTCACCTCAACACTACTCCATGCCCCCTCCCGGCCTTGCAATGGGGCCGCCCATCGCGGCTGTACCGCCCATGAGTGCTACACCGCCCATCGGCGGTGTACCTGATTACAGCTTCAACACGGGTATCCAACAGCCGGTCTCGCACGGTTACCTCCCACAGCCGACGGGCATCGCGGCCCAGGCGCAAGAGAGACCGAACGTCCCCCTGGAAGATCGAATCCGGGTTTCTTTCCAAGAAATTGACGACATGAACAAAGGGTGGGTCGACTCCGCGGAGCTAGAGCGTGCCTTCAGGAACAGGGGCATCGACTTTTCGGCAAACACCGTAGGTGAGCTGTTCGTAAAAGCGGATCAGCCGCGGGAAGGAAGAGTCGACCTCAACAAGTGGCATCACTTCGCTATGGTCTACCCGAACACCGTTGATGCCGTCTACTACCGAGGCAGGGACATCCGGGAGGAGCAGGTGTTGCGCGATACTATAGCACAGACACAAGCGGAAGTTGATGCGGGTCGTAACAAAGAGCAAGAGCTGCGTGCTGCCGCAGATGCTCAGGCGCAACATAACCAACGTATGATGGCCATCCTTCAGGACCATGAACACAAGCTTCGTACCGCTACTGACCGACGCAACTTACTCGAAGCTCAAGAACGTGCTCTCATCGAGCAGGAGGTATGAACCACCCCGACCCGCAAATCGTTGTACTGAAGGCGTTTCTAACTCATAAAAACGTTTCTGATGCGCTCGAGGAAAACACAATCAGCATGTGTTGACAGCACGATCCGCACAAGTAGAGTTCCATTGTCACATGCATGCATCTATTACAGGTCAAGCTGGAGCGCCAGAAGGATGCTTTACGGGTGAGCATGAACAAGTTCAAGGAAACAGCGAGCGCCTTTGACCGCGATGCTGCACAGACCGGCAGGTACGTTTTCACTCTTCAGGTTGCAGAGTTTCGTCGCTAATTCCTACATCTTTGTTTGAACCCATTTTGTTGATGACACATCCCCGAAATTGAGTCGAGTTAGTTCCTATCTGGTATCTGCGGATTGAAAGGCAACTGACATCAAGTCTCCCGGCGAGGTATTCATAAAGGACGGGAGCCCCTTACATCCTAGCCCCTAATTGCTGAACCACCCGACAGTCCTCGCCGCAGTCGTGCACCCGTTCAGGACAACCTCTTGGACTGAAACTTCGGTCTTGAAGCTCTGCAATAATCAGGTGTGTTTCCATGTTGTTCTACTCACGACGGTCGTGCCCCGACGCTCGCAAAGATGCGCTCGATACTATCCCTGGAAACGTGTTGCCAAATCTCCGAAGCAGTCTAAAACAACCCTTCACAGACCGATAGATTTGTGGATACTGAGTTTACCTGTCGATGTGTAAACTTGAACAGCAGAAGAAAATGGCTGAGCTCATATACACGGGTCAGATCCCGGCGCGATTTCCGTCAACCTAGCACTGCGGAACTCAAGCACGTGCAAGCAGCAGCAGCATACATTATTGCTACGAGGAAAGGCCAGTTCCGGTGGGTTTTCTCGCTGTGCTCACTTCTCTTTCGTGCTAGCCTTGCACGTGTCAAACCAAGGGGAAGACACGGAGTGTGCGCCCCATCGAGTGCGGTAACTCCACCATAGAGTGTCGCACGTCGTAAGTTTCTGTCGCTCCCTTGTTCCGTCAGAGTCTGTAGACAAGGTGCCTATTCTATCTTCAGTTGTTATTTATCACAACTTGTTCACAAGTTTTGTAGACCCCCCGCTCCCGTTGTCCCCTTTCCCCCCATGTCGACTAGAATTCGTTCGCTTAGATTCTTGCGTACTTCCCCCCCAATCGGTCTTTCAAAAAACAAAACCTACACATTTCTTTTACAATACTCACCAACGTGCACGCGAGAATGGCAAGACGTCTCATCGATTTGCGAGAAGCAGTGCTCTGGAGGCAAGCTTGTCACCTGGTGGCAGCCCTCGTTGCGGCTGACGACATTCACAACCGGAGGCTAGGCCACCAGACTAGTTACTAGCACGGAGTACTTGACGTCATATCCTGGCACCCGGTTCAGTTCGGCGCAGTTCAGGTAAGGAACCAGCAGAGCGGAGCACTCTATCTCAAATCTCATGGAATACAGATGGTGAGGCCTTCCGAGCTCCAAATTTAATATTCCAGTCACGCAAAAAAAGGGTTTGCAACGCGTGGGAAGACCATAGTTAGCCTCGTTACCTCTTCTGCTTTAGGTGTAGTTGCGGCCTGGCAGGCCTTGGCTGCTGGGTTACTCGTGACCATGCTACTCTGGCGTGGAACTAATGGCCGGAAGAGATGACTTCGATCAAATAGGCGACCTGCGGCCTACGCCTTCCTTTAACCCGCTGGCCGGACGACAATCGGGGCAGGGTCGTGCGAGTGGGCGACAATCGGGGCAGGACTGTTCGAGCGGGTACCAAGTATGACCTTATGTTCATCCCGTCACGAGAGGGTGGCTCTTGCTGCATCTGTGATGTCCAGTCATATAAGGAATTGGCTCTCGCTGATTTGGATGTATTCATCCGTGATACCTACTTGTGTACACACCCACGAGTATGGTGTAAGGATGGATACCACCACATACCACCAGCTGCTCGTCATCCCTGATACCTACGAGGTGCCGGTACCGAGGTGCTGTGGATACCACCAGCATACCACGATACCATTTACAATCCACCACGATGCGGCTCGCAGAACTAGTCCGCTTTATCGGCACAGTGTTCGGTTTGCGTGAGCACAGCGTGAGTGGAACGAGCTACCTTCGTTGCGGCGAAAACAAGTAAACCGGACAGAACACCGCCACTGAGGATTGGAGGCACGATGCGATCACGACAACGAGCCAGATGACTGGCGCGTCTCACTGCCCTTTCATGACACGCATCGAAGCCTTTCATGAGACGCTGCTCGAAGAACTGAGTGAAGTTGCGCCCTTGTATCCGCCTGGCATCGTGAAGGGATCGGTGTGCAAGTTTTTTTGTACAAGCACCTGCTTTGTAGGAAACACTTGAGGCTGCCAGCTGCAAAATATCAAAGGAGGTAAATGTGCTAGCCCACACGATACACAGGCGAATCTGGGTTCAGTGGCGCGTAAGCGCTCAACAAAAAAGACTCACTTCGTAGTTGTTTCTCCCCCTCTAGCCTAAGCACAAGGCAGCCCCTCGAGCATTTTTTAAGCACCTGCTGCTGCGCGTTTGGGAGGTTGTCCACCTGGAATAACAGAACAGCTCAGCACAAAACGAACGCCCACGTTGACTGGAACCATGCAAGAACTGCGCATCGTCGACAGGCTATGTAGCAAGGTGTAAATGACAGAAAATCAAGACCCAGCCTTTGCAACCGCTTTCACTCGCCCTTCGACACCCAATCCCGCCGCAAGGGTACCGATGACTCAATACTACCGTTCCCTCCCCTCTGGAAACCCGGACAACGATTCGAGTGCTGTCGTCGTATCTCGTGAAGCGCGATATACTTAAATGAGCTAGCGAGAGCCTCCCCGCAAAGACTCTCAACCCCCGAAGTTCCATTCTAATACAACCGACCCAGGCGTCCGAGGAGCTGCTGCAAACTTTTTCGTACCTGCCCGAGATCATCCAGAAGTTGATGGAAACCGCGGTGTCGTATCAGTTCTCGTCGGGGGCGCTCCCCCTTTCGGCGCTCGAGCAGATGTACATGGAGGTGATCGTGCGAGAGCTGCAGAGCTTGATGAACAGCACGTTGCTCGACGCGTCCTTTTCGCAGCACTTCGACGACCACGTCGTGGAAGCGTTCCTCGGCCTGTGGTACGAAGTCATCGAAATCGTGTCGTTTTGGAGGCGAAGCCGCCCTTCGCCCGACGACAACGAGCACGTTGAGGACCTGAAAGCTGCGTTTGTCGAGGTCGCCGAGCAGCTGGTCGAGGCGTGGGCGGTGACAGAGTACACCCCGTCGTGCACGCAGCGAGTCGTGTGCACCGCCTTCGCTCTGTCGGGAGCAGACCGGGAGCTGCTCCAGCCAGAGGACCGGGCGCGCATGTTCGTGCTGACGGGGCTTTGCATTTCGATCCTCGCTTCGGTGCTGTCCCTCCTCTTGATCGCCGCGGCGTCGACCGAGCTGAGCCGGCTGCTTCCCGGCTGCGGCGTGCTGACGGCGAGCATGTGCCTCGCAGCGCTGTTCTGCTGCACCAAAAACGTGGTGTGGGGCCGCGTGGCGCTGTTCCTCTTCGCCCTGACGCCCCTGGGCCTCCACGAGGCCAGCTCCGGCTGCCTCGGCATTGTCTTCTTCCCGCCTTGGTTTGCCACGGCGTTGGGCGTCTGGGACGCGATGCCCATCTTCTGCAGCGCCTCCGTCTACCTCATCTCCTTTGCCACCCGCGCTTGCTTCCTGAAGTACGACGTCTTGAAACCTGCAGAAGTCGACTGGGTGAGCGATGCAGCTTCGGGAGTTGTAATAGTCCTGATAGTTCTGACCATCTTGATTGGTAGTCTCATCGTGCGCCCCATGCTCCACGTAAACGCGAAATATGAAGCTCTGTGGTACCGACAGGTCTCTCTTGCCTGCTTCAAGCAAGTCAAGTCCTACGAAGCGCAGCTCGCCGACTCGTCGGACTTCACCGGAAATATCATGACGTTGCTGCATAGCTTGAGGGTCGTAAATACCAAGGATTTGGACACGCACGACATGGCGAAGCTTTCTTCCTTGCAAACAATGCTCTGCACCATTGTAAGCCCCAAATATCCTTCTGGTGTATTGTCGGAAAGGGGCGGGAAGATGAAGAGTGATATGAGCCTGATCAGGCTGAAGAGCAGCAAGCCTCAGGTGAGAGAAGCCCGGTTTGCTACGTGCGACTTTCCTCAGCCGCTATCGAGGAAGATGGTCGATGACCCTTTGCCGGCAGGTGAACTGCTGTTCCCGGATACGGAAAAAAACAGCGGTGGCTCGGTCATCCGCATCGACGGGCGTAACATCAACGGACAGCTTGGCATCCTCATCACGAACTTGGACGGGGAAATCATTCACTGGAACGAGAACATGCGTGAGCTCACGGGCATTCCGTCGTCGCAGGCCATTGGGAACGAAATCATCTCGTACGTTCTCGACAGCGAACAGACGATGCTCCTCAGCAGACTCGAAGTCGTCGCCCGGCGGTCGCAAGAAGGGGCGCTCTGGGGGGCAGATGCTGACGAGCCGGTGGACTTCATGACTATCCCTTTCATCCGCGGCGACGGGATCAACCGTGCCTATTTGGATGTTCACGTCGCATCTTCCTTTTCCGGCAAGCACTTGGCCCTGATATGTGCTCGACCACGGCAGCAGGGTATAGACCCAGCCGTGTACACAAGGTGGGTGCTTGACCAAGTGATGCCTTCCGTGTACCAAGTCTTCGAGGACATAGCCGGGCTGAACACCGGCGATGGGGCGGTGGCACGGGTGGCGTCGAAAGCGGAAGAATGTAAGAAGCTAGCGAACAACCTGGGGAACCTGGTGCACCGATCGACCGCGAGCCTGCGAAACAAGGAGCAGGGTTTCTGCTGGCTCCACGTGCGGACCATGCTTAACAAGATGGTCAACGACTTCAGCAAGGTTGCGGCGCGCACGGGGCTGAACGTCCGCTGCGCGCCATTCTCGGCTGATTGCCCGAATATTATTTACACCCACCCGGCGAAGCTGACATCGGCTTTCGCATACCTGATCTCGAACGCCATCCGACACAGCAGCGAGGGCGGGCAAGTCGTGCTTTCGCTGCACAAAATCCTGCCCGGCGATCAGTTCGGAGTCCCGACGCTGTGCATCAGCGTCACGGACGAGGGGTGCGGGATACGGAGGGAGTTCCTCGCGTCTATTTTCGACGCGACGATGCGTGCGGCTGACAGCAAGAAGGGGCTGCCGATCACGAACGGGACGTTGCACGAGATCGGGGGGTACCTTGACGTCGTCAGCGAGATAGGCGTCGGGTCGACGTTTACCATAAAAATGCCGTATCCAACGGATGACGTGGAGGAGAAAGAGCGCCCGTCGAAGCACGCTGTTCTCGACGACGACGCTTCGGAAGGAAACAAGCCGGGAGAGCCCTCGCGGGTTCCCATCAAATGCCTGCTCCTCGAGTCGAACCAAACGTACCGCACCGCGTACTGCCAGCAGCTGTGGGAGTGCGGGTACTCGTTGGTGATTCGGTCGAAAGACTTGAACAGCGTTGATCTCGACGATTTCGACCTGATCATCGCCGGCATCGAGTCGACTGGGCTGGACGTTGCGCAGCTCCTCGAGGACTTGAAGCACCGCACAACGCAGGTAATCCTGGCGTCGAAGCTTTTCACGGAGCACCACAGGGAAATCATCAGCGAGGCAGGATGGTTCGGCCTGTCGTTACCGCTACGGTACAAAGCGCTAGATGCGATCCTCTCGCTGGTGGGGGAGCGGGTCGCCGCGGAGCAGTCGAAGGCAAAAGAAATCGAAGATTTGCGCAAGGCATTCGAGGGCAATGCGAGCTGTCCTTGGGAGCGAGGCAAGGCGCTCGGCGTCGGCAGTTTCGGAAAGGTCTACGAAGCGACCAATACGTTGACTGGGGGGAAGATGGCGTGCAAAATCATCCCGATAGACACCGACAACGACGAGCAACTGTTCGAGATTCTACGGGAGGTTACCGTGATGGCCGGCCTCAGCCACCCGAACATCATCCACTATTTTTACTGCGAGCGAGGGTATGCAACCCATTTCCCTCTTCTTCTTCTTCCGGTCTCGAAAAACCGTATTCCTGTCGTGCACCCTGAGTGTGAGGTCCAATTACCTGCAGCCCGTGCCCTGCGCCCGCTGTTTCACGAGGAGAGAGAGACGAGTGTCGCCATCCCTAGATCTCCAGGCCCCCTGACCAACCACTAACCCACCGAACAATCCACAACCCCACTCTCGACTCAGGGAAGACGAACTTCACATTTTTATGGAGCTCGCCAGTGAATCGCTCAGCTCGAAGATTCCGCCGAGAGGAATGCCGACATCTGAAGCGTCGCAGTACATGAGAGACATCGTGCTGGGTCTGCAGTACCTGCATTCGAAGGATATCGTGCACCGGGACATTAAGGTGGCGAACGTCCTCATCCACAAAGGTGCGTGCAAGCTCACAGACTTCGGAACGGCCATCACGATGCCGAAGCGCGCGCGAAACGCGCCTGAGGACATGGACGAAAAGGATGCGCTGCTGACGGCGATCGCAGGCACGCCCCACTACATGGCCCCCGAGCTCCTCAACGGCAAAGGGTACGACTGGCGCGCCGACATCTGGTCGCTCGGCTGCCTGCTGATGGAGATGGTCACCGGCAAACCGCCGTGGGCACACGTAGGGGGCAGCTGGGGCGCCGTCAAGTACGTGAGCGCTCTCCTCCCGCAGTCCGAGGTATTGTAGCCCCACACCCCCACCCCTGCAAACGAAAAGGCCTCCCGGTTTTCCAACAGCCGTCGAACGCAGTCTGACGCATTGGATTTTCAAGCGACACTGAAGTGAACTGCTGATGGGCATGGGCGAACCCAGCCCGCGAATGCGTTCGACGACCCATGATGGGTGAGCACAAAAATGACCTGGCTTCGAGACGGCCCTCGGTGGGGCGTCTTCCTATCATTGGATACGTAAAGCGACAACAAGAGTAGGAGATACATTGCTCTTGCGATGGGTCTCTCCAGCTCGGGTTCGTCCTAACTGCAGGAGGAAGGTTTCTTTTCACACTGCGTCACCTTTACGTGCACAAAACAGGTCAACTACGGGCCTTTCAATTATCACGAGTCCGTCCTGGATTTCCTGATGGCGACGCTCGCGGTCTGCGAGGCAGACCGGCTGACAACGGCGCACTTGCTGGAAATGCCGCTCCTGACGGAAATGAACGATGACATGATCCGAAAGTCGTCGGTTTTCGACGTCGCGCGAGCGCCCTGCCGGACGGTGAGCCTGTATGCTGCTCTCCCACTCTCTCTTTTTGAGCCCACTTACCCTCGTTGCGAAGGCGCACTTGTGCGATCCGGCATGCGCCTCCGGGTACAGCTCACTCCGCACCGCCGCGAAGCAATACCAGAAGGAGAGGTTTCGGCTGCGAATGGATGCCCTCCTTGTATCCGGGGCTGACGCCTCCTTAAAGGGCCCCGTCGGGCTGCTATCCAATCTCCTTCGGGAGATACGTTTCCTGCCGGCGAAGCGGCACAGTTTCGAGTTGCTATCGTTCGAAGGTGCGACCGTGCCTTTTTCCGGGAAGGAGACTGCACTTCGTCCGTGAGGGCCTGCGTCTTCGAGCGTGGCGCTACCTGACGACGCAAAGGCACGGCTACTCGGGTATCGAGAGGGGGGTGGATGTGCGCCTGCTGAACAGACTGTGGCAGAACCGCGCGACGGAGGACAGGCTCAGCTTTGCAATCCGCAAATGCATCGCAGGAGCGGTGTACTCTCGCGAGTGGTGCAACAGAAAATGGGGAACGGGTGACGGCGTATGCGAGTTCTGCGACGGTGGGACGCCGGGGACCCTGCTACACTATTTCTGGGAATGCCCGCAGGTGGGTCAATCTACGCTGCCGACTCGGAGTGGCGGCACAGAATATGCCCCTATGCCTATGCACACGGGGGATTCCCCCCATCGGAACCCCGCCGGTACTCGTGGAGAGGGTCCAGAAGCTGATCGGGACCATCTCCATCGAGATGGCGCAAGCGCAGTTTTTCAGCTTCAGCGCAATATCGCGACGACGCGCCCCTGGGAGCTTGCCTCCGCCGCGGCAGGGAGATAAGACGTTGAGCTGGCAAGGGAGCTCCTCACGAAGCAGATCGGGACGCGCTTCGCGGCGACGCTAGTCTACTGGCTAAGGAATCTACGTTGGGTCAACACCCTCCCTCTCCCGACGACCGGCGTGGAACTCGCTTTGTATTTTGAGGCCTACACACGATCCAAGCTACCTGGGGAAACGTTTGCCGAAAAGGGTTGCAGATAGGATATCTAACACGAGCCATCAACGACCTAAGCTTTGCTGACACGGGAGCCTTCCCCGGGAAGTGGCGTCAGGGTGTATGCTCTTTACGCTGTCTGGGTGCGCCGGCAATGCCGGGATTCACACACCGTCCACGTTTTGCAGCTGGACGGAGGACAGAGGCGATGTTAAACGGCATAGTAGCAGTTTGCTCCAAAGACAGCTGGAGTGACGCCAAACGGCCCCGCATCCCTGGACCTCTACCCTCTTGTGCAGACCTCCTATACACGTCTTTCATCTGTAGCATCCTTCGATTCTGAAAAAAATAGCAACCCCCACAGAGCCAAGAAGCCGGCCAAACTGGTGCGCCAGGAAGACGATTCTTCAGGCGATGCGGAGGTTTGCTTTTGTGGCTTTTGTTGTTCAAACAGTCCCCTGTTTCCCAAAAACACTAGCCGCCGCCGTAGGCTGCGCGGGTTAAAAAAGAAGAGCCCGCAATTTATCACAACGCAACTCCCCCCGCCCGCTTCGTAAAGGAGTTGCGCTGCAGTTTGCCGAGAGTCAGGACAACGGTGCATACGACGCTCTTTCGAAAAATTGTACGACGCTGTAAAGTCATGAAGATTATTTAAATAAGGGCTTTTTATCTAATAGCCTCCTGCTAACTTTTTATTAGCTTATAGCCACCTAAAGTAAAACTTTTTAATTAGCTTATAGCACTTTCAAATCTTTTTATTTAGCTAAGGGTAGGCGGTTTTTTTTTTTTGGCCCATGTCCGTCGGCCCACAGAAATTTACGCGCGCGCGCGCAAAAAAAAAAACTTTTCAGAAAAAAAAAACTTTTGCCACAAGACTTTCTGCTACTGGATGTCACACCGTATGTACCGGCTACACACCGCTTCATACCGTATGTACCGGCTACACACCGCTTCATACCGTATGTACCGGCTACACACCGCTTCACACCGTATGTACCGGCTACACACCGCTTCACACCGTATGTACCGGCTACACACCGCTTCACACCGTATGTACCGGCTACACACCGCTTCACACCGTATGTACCGGCTACACACCGCTTCACACCGTATGTACCGGCTCTACCTACCGCTTCACACCGTATGTACCGGCTCTACCTACCGCTTCACACCGTATGAACCGGCTCTACCTACCGCTTCACACCGTATGAACCGGCTCTACCTACCGCTTCACACCGTATGTACCGGCTCTACCTACCGCTTCACACCGTATGAACCGGCTCTACCCTCCACACTACAGACACGCTCCAATGAATCGGCCCCTACCCGGGTTTCCAAGACACATTCGGCGCGCAGCAAGAAGCCGAAGGCAAAGAAGTCAGGGGTCAATCTTAGAGTGAAGGCCGGTGCAAGCTCACCGAAACACTCTGCACCGGCAGAAGACGACGAAGATCGGCAACCGACCCTGTCCAGTAGCAAAGTCACCTCGGTATGCTCGGGAACAAAGTGGTTGGGGGTATTTTTTGTCGTTTAAACTCAGTGCTCTGCTGTAATCTGTAAGATTGGCGTGGTAAAGAGGTGGAGGGATTTAGTCCAATACTGCTGGTTACTGCAAAGCCTGGGCTGCAGACTGGGCTGCAGACCCCGACCGTTCCGTTTTCATCGCGAACATCATTTCTTGTTACGTGCAAGACCTTCCCTGCACCCTGACTCATCGTCAGGCGCCACAACACTGCGTCAGTCTCGTAAGATTAATATTAACCGAATGATAACTTGCAGTAAAGCCCCCCCCTAGGCATACATCCGATACGACTCGTATTCTCGCATATTCTCGTATTGGGGGGTCGCGGCCCCGATTCTCGCAAAATTCTCGCATATTCTCGCAATTCTCGCATGATTCTCGCATATTCTTGCACGTGCGAGAACATGCGAGAATGAGATAACTCACAGTACAGCATGCTTGAACATATGAGAAACCGGCAGGAATCAACGTTTTAGGTCATCTCCGAGGCTTCCGCGGCATATTTTGCCGCCACTGGGCCTCCGAACTTCTCAAGCTGCTGCTTTCTCTGTGTAGTGAACTTTCCTTTCCTCCTCTGCCTTCACTGCCACAGTTCGTTTCGTGTGTTCGTGGATGCAGGCTTTCAAGCTGATTATCATGCAGGGTCAGAACCTTGTGTCTTTTTGGAAATGGCCAAAATTTTATTTCCTGAAAAAAAATGGGTTTTTTGAATTTTAAAATTTTGGAACAAACTCGCGGTAATTTTTGCGGAAGTTGAGCAAATTTTTTTTTGCCAAAATTTTTTTTTGAGGTCCATCGGCCCCGCAGGAGCGTTTTAAAAAGACACAAGGTTTTGACCCTGTTATGAACTCGGGAACCGATTTTGCTTGTGCTTTTAGCGTTATTTGAGGATTAGGTCTCCTTGACTCGCTGTCGCAGGGCTCGCTAGATGCCAAGGGCTCGCGGACGTACGTGCGGACCGTTGCCATCCAGAGAGCCTGCAACCGAATAATGCACCTGCAAACGGCCCCGAGGCCAATATTCAAAAAGCCGGTGCCTCCTAAGTCAACGGCAACTGAATGGTACCCGCCAGCTTCACGAAACGAGCTGTGGCAGAGGAAATCGTAGAAGAAAACACAAGAAGCCGCAGCGGAGAAGTTGCAGGCACGGTGGCGGACGGAGCACTTGTTGTGAAGCATGGTTTCGACCATTATTCAAGCATTGACAACATAGTGTGTTGAGGTGTCCTTGTCTTGAAAGCAGGACACAATGCCAGCTACAAAGCTGCAGTTGGCATAGCCTTATTTCGTTCTTTTGCTATCTTCACTTGGTATTCCTGTCGGAGCCTCGAATACGGGTCAAATACATGGTTCTTGAGTGGTTTACACATTCTCGTATTTCACTCGTATCATTCTCGCATGCGAGAATATGCGAGAATTTCATGCGAGAATGCGAGAATCATTCTCGCATACGAGTCGGATCGGATGTATGCCTAGGGGGGGTCAAACTGTGTCCCATTTGGACCATTTCTCAAAGTCAGCAGTTCACACGTAAACCACCCCAGGGGATAGTAGTTAATCGTCCGGAACTTGCGGTATACGCCCTCAGAAATCCGAAAAAGCTCGTCAATGAGCTCCAAAACGCAATTTTAAAAAAACGTGCCCGTTTGGTGCCACCGTTCGTCATGGAGACCCCCTCGTAGTGCCTTAGGTAGCAGGCCCCCCTCAAAATGCAAAAGAGAGGCACTTTGAAACGCCCATAGGAGGGAACAGGAAGAAGATTGACCCGGTTTGCGCGGTTACTGTTGGGTGCCCCGTGCCAGTTCTCCAACATTGGCATGAAGGGAGCAGCTTTTAAATGCTGTTGCGAACGACGCCTTGGTCATTCCCGACTCTAACGCCCTTCCCAGCTCCAGGCCCCAGTTTCCTCGACGCGAAAACGCACCGGTGTTGTGTGTGGCTACCATCTGCCATGATCTCTTCGTCCATTGAGCCTCCTGAAGGGGTTTGTCGAAAAGAAAGGAAAAAAGAGCCGTGAACTACCCTCTCAGTAAGAAAACCTTCCTGAGGCCCCCGCCAACGCCTTGCGCAGATTGGCAGATTCAGGACTTGTCTGCCGCGATGGCTTCCAAGATCGCTGCATGGATTCGCGCGGCGGAAAGCCTAGACACACAGGCAGGCGCATTGCTGCGTACGTGCGCAAAGCTCACCCTCAGACGTTTGATCGCTTCTACGACCCAGCTAGTGTGGTCACTACGGATGGAATAAACGGAGCATCTTACAACCACTTCGGCAACCAACGACTTCGCAGAAGGATGCACGGGACATTAACATCTCTGACCGTCTGCGGCTTAGCAAATCTCTATACTATATATATCGGATTGCATCGCTTACTCAGCCTGCACACAACTCTGATAGCGCTCGGAAGCTATTCGACGACACCTTCCCGACTGACGAAGACCTTGATGAGGCAGGAGTTTCCAAGACTCCCTTCTGACCGATCAGTGCCCCAAGAGCGCTATATGGCACAAACCATGTCTCTGGTTGAGGCAAGCCACAGAAGCTGCTTCGTCCGGCCTCCGTCGCGCCAGCAGACGAGCTCCAGCTCCCACATCAGGGCGTCCGAGTTGAAGATCGCCGGGGAATTATGGTTGCAGCCGTCCAAGCGCACGGCTTTCCATTTCGCTCCCGGCAAAGAGAGCATGCCTGGCGTAACGGTGCACACACGCCGGGGAATTATGGTTGCAGCCGTCCAAGCGCACGGCTTTCCATTTCGCTCCCGGCAAAGAGAGCATGCCTGGCGTAACGGTGCACACACGACTGTTTGCTTTCATGTGTGACCCTGGTGACCCAAAATACGCGTGGTGTGCTCCCGTGCCCCCTCCAAGATTGCGTATGTCTTCCCACGTGACAAACGGTGGCGTTTTGACAAACGGTGGCACCAAACGGGCACGTTTTTTTTACTTGTGCTCGAGCACAGCTTTTAAGCCCTGCGGAGACCATCCAGGGTTTTATTTCATGTTTTTGCTGGGGTTTGCCCTGGGGTATGTAGACATGGGCTCGTGTACGCGCGTTTTTCGCCTTAGAAAAAAATACCCCAATGGGACACTTTTTTGCCTTAGTTTGACCCCCCCCCCCCCCCCCCCCCCCCCCCCCATGGCTTCCGATGCTTTTGGGCTCAAATTTAATTCACATGCGGAATGTGCGGAAAAGATCCAAAAAAAAAACTTTTCCGAGTTTCATGCAGGTGTGGCCCTAAAGCGTGGATGTAAATAGAGATTTTGCCCAAACACAATTTTTTGCACTTTTTTTTTTTGCACTTTTTTTGCACCAGGCTACAGCCATGCCTTACGTTCAGCAGGCTAAACGTACTGATTTCAGCACGTTAATTCTTTTAGTTTCTCTTTGTACACATGCTGAATCAGTACGTTATCAGCACATATCTTGTGTCCAAGATGCCACCCGAAGGCCACCCAAGCAGGTCCATGCAGGTCTTTCGAAGAACTGGTGGAGGAGGGAGGAAGCTGGCTTGGATGTCTGCACATGACAGGCATACCCGTTTCTTCGGGCTTACGCGAGTGGGGGAATTGGGTGTATCATACCGTTTTTTCCGGCTCGCTACGCGAGCCGAAGAAGGGGATGATAAATACTCCATTACTTCGATGACCGCCAGGGCCGCATATGATATGATCATTCATCAGAGTGCAAGAGACAAGTTACCACAGTCCGGAAAGCAAAACAGACATAGCATGCCGTGTGGCTCGGCTCGATTTCTTCGTTCGATGAAGAACTATTCAGAAATGTTTTGTGACCAAGCTAGGAGCCTCTGAAGGTCTTAGCTTTATATTGGCAAGCGTTGACACAAAGCCATTCGAGTTCCTGTTGGAACTTGCGCCTGACAAACTTCCGATTGTGATGATGGTGATGATCTTAGCGGCAGTGCTGGTACAACCTCCTTAGCACAGACGACAGAAAGAAAGCGAAAGCGCGAAGAGTCCGACATTCCTCCGTCCGGAATCTTTCACCCTCTCAGTGTAGCTACGATCCAAAACGGGTGCAAAAACAGGCGGAAGAAGTGCAAAAAAACGTAAATAGGATCTTGGATTTTGCCCAAAAAGAGCGTAAATAGGGCCACACGTGGTTTCATGCAGGAGGGGTACAAGCTCCAGAAAAGGGTTTAGGGTGTAGTCTGGTAGGGAGGCTGCCCCCAACTTGCCATATTTGGGTCGCCAAGTCCACATCAGCATCACTTTGCGGGCTTCGTGGTTTTGTGCTGTTGGCTTGGTGCCACGGGATCTATCCGCTTGTTGCGGACCTCCTGCAAGAACACGAAGGAAAAAGTGTGTAGTTGTTTACAATGCATACTTGTTTTCCGGTAAGGAGTGGGCAGGACGTTTCAAAGGGGGAAAAGAGGAACAAAGCACATGAATGCTTCTTAGAAAATAGTAGGTGGGACGATCTTGATTAGAGTGAAAGTCCGTAAGTAAGTTAATATCACACTGCTCGATGGTCGCTTCACACTGCCGCACATCAACCTGCTCATCCTCCTTGGCTGTCAGCTTATTGAAGGCGTCCGCGGCCAGGCATATTAGTATTGCCTCACAGGTTGATTAGCCAAGCCAAAAGACACATCTCAGGAGAAAAGAATCGGGGCAGGTTGACATTTACATAAGCCCTGCTCACAGTCCATGATCGCAAGCTGGGACCGGTGCAGGAACAAACATATGTGTTGGTTTGGCGGGACACAGTGGTCTACAAGGCGAAATGAGAGCAAGATTTCGTACAAGAACCTCAAGAACGTCCACTTTTGCTTTTGTGTGTGCTAATGGTCCACGCAATCAGTCGATGGATTGTTGCCCGACTCGGATGTAGGACGGACCCACCCTTCGGTCCAAGGTCTGGACGGAATTCCCGACTGTGACAAACCAATGATAGTAGGTGGCTGACCTTGCACACATGTGCCAATTTTAATACATGCGGAAACACATGCGGAAACACATGCGGAAAACACGTGCGGAAACACGTACGGAATTCCGCACGTACGGAAAATCACAGTTTTATTCACGTGCGGAATTCCGTACGTTCCGCATGCGGAACGCAAGGCCTGCCCCCCCCTGACAAACCAGACTCACACCGCAGTCCTGTCTGCAGACACTCAGGTTCCACGCTGATGATGGTCCGCCTTATGTGTCCGTGGCTTAAAGGACCGAAACACGGCGCAGACGGGACCAGTGCGGTGTTGAGCACATACCCATTCCAAGCACGTTCTTGCAAACCCCCCCCCCCCTACAGGCTATTTTCACTGTGGAGGGGGGAGACGCTACCTGTCACACTCTAAGGTGGTCACCACGGTGGGCGGTCAGAAAAAAAAATTTTTTTTTTGCCCCAAATACCCCAAATACCACACTTTGGAAAATTTTTGTGGGCCCACTTTTGGCAGGGAATTTTGACCATTTCACCTTAGAGAATTTGACCACCCAGCCTCCAAGGCAACTGCACTGTAGAGGGGGGGGGGGGGGGGGGGGGTCTGGTTTATCCGGCCATCCGGCCAAAGTGGCTGATCCTTAACAAGAGCGCTGTGCAACCCCCCCCCCCCCCCCCCAGGCATCTTGTTAAGAACCATCCATCCATCCATCAGCCGGCTGACCCCCCCCCCCTCAGGCTATTTTCACTGTGGAGGGGGGAGACGCTACCTGTCACACTCTAAGGTGGTCACCACGGTGGGCGGTCAGAAAAAAAAAATTTTTTTTTTGCCCCAAATACCCCAAATACCACACTTTGGAAAATTTTTGTGGGCCCACTTTTGGCAGGGAATTTTGACCATTTCACCTTAGAGAATTTGACCACCCAGCCTCCAAGGCAACTGCACTGTAGAGGGGGGGGGGGGGGGGGGGGTCTGGTTTATCCGGCCATCCGGCCAAAGTGGCTGATCCTTAACAAGAGCGCTGCCCCCCCCCCCTCGTACTATTTAGGCAGTCGCACTATTAAGGTAAATAGTACGAGAGTTGTTTTTAGAAGTTTTAAAAGTTTGAAGTAGTGCCCCCAGCTGCAACGACTCTTAAGTTTATATTCCGGCTAAGAGCTCACGCTCGTCCCTTTCCCGTTTTCTCTTTGATGCAGGTGAAGGGCAGGTATCAGCATGCAGATCCAGCACAGAAGAGCGCGTCCAGGTCCATCACTGATTCGTCAAGGTTCACCACCTCTACTGCAGCAGCAATGCGAGAGCTGCTGCGAGCCGTGTGTGTTTAGTCCTTCTGAGCCCACTAGACAGTTGGGCATGTGTCACTTAGAGTGAGACCTCACTCTAAATGACTCCGAGCCCCGATTCTCTCGGTTCTAAATGGTGGTTAAATAGTGGCTAAATAGTACGAGTCACTCTGCAACTTTGAGGGGTGTACTTTTAGCTTTTTCAGGAAAGATCTGATGATTTTCACCTAAATAGTACGAGGGCGGGGGCTTTAAAGGGACACACAACCGCTCACGCTCTTGCTTGTTGCCCGTACCTTGCCGATTAATTCATTTGGGTTCCTCCGGACATTGCCGTCAGATCCACCAAAATCAGTAGTTGACATTGCACTGCACGGAACTTACCAAACCCGTGAGCGAGTCTCCACCATTTGTGGGGCAAAACCGGCTCGCTCATCCGGGCGCTAAGTCTGCATCCAGTTTAGTGAAAGCAAGCTACCCCACCTATTTTTTTCACTCAAAAAAAAAACAGGAAGAAGGCGAAGGCCGCAGAGGAACGCAGTTCAGCGGCTGGGGGTCGTTTTCGGCGTGACCGTCCGCGGCTATGCCATGGCCGCTTTTTGAAACGCGTAGCTGTGACAGAATTGCGCATTGATCTTGGTCAGCGTTCAGCAGTAATGCAAACAAGGCGAGAGCGCGAGTGCGTTCCGTCATTGTCTCAGTAGTTGGCTGCGGCAGTTTGCAGAGCGAGTTGGCAGTTGGCCCCCCTAACCCAGTTGCGGACGAGGAAGCAGATTTTGTGTAAGTGCATGAACCATTGAACCATTGTGCTCGATTCCCGTTGCTCTCCGGCGCGTTCGTTGGCGTGGGATTGAATGTCGTAATGTCGTCCCAGTTCTCGAAGCGTCCGGGAGGAGCTGAGCGCGATCTTCTCGCGGTCGGAATTCAGTTCGTGCTTCCGATGCGCGTAAGTTAAAGGTATTCGTGTTCGAGCCACCTGATGCTACGAGGGATAATAATCCGCAGGCTTCAGTCCGTCTTTCCTTGCAACCGCTGCCACTCCAAACTGGCGTGTCCCTGTTTCTCGAAGATAGATAGACACCAGCCCGAAATAGTCTTTCGACACCTCCCGGTTAACCTGGTTAGTAAGAAGGGCCTCACCAGCCCGAAACCCGGAGACCTCCACGCTCGGCTGGGACCAGCTGTGAGCTGAGGTTGTGCCAGAACTAAGTGCTACGGTTGTGTCCAGCTGTCCAGATACAGAAGGTGACACGGGCGCCGGCAAGCAATACCCCCGCGAGGCGGCTGGTGACTCAGCCGCCGAATCAAAAAATGTTTTGCTTGCTGCCGCCGTCTCGGGTCACACCACCGATCCACCAAAGGGTTCTTACATTCCGCGCCCCATCCTCTCCAACTTAAGGGGAGTTCGGCCAGCCTTTCCAGGCTGACCGAACTCAGTCTACCGTCTTTCAAGTCCATGTACAACGATTTCAAGTTCTTCAACATGCGCCAACACTCGCGTGAAGCAAGCTGGAGAAGCAGGCATACTGCTGGCGGTCATTCTAGATACCATTAGGCCTCATGTTGTAGAGTCACGTGTACAGTTGTTCTAGGGTCGTAAGTACATGTGAACCGTGAGTCCGTTCAGGATCACTCTGGGACTCTAGTGCTAATCCACTGCCGATTCATTCAATCCGCGGTGGTTGTCAAGAGGATGCTTGCACGCTGCATCCCTAACACAGAAACCCTCAACACTGAAGTCCTCAACACTTTGATCTAGGCTGGTGGGGTGAGGGACCGGGGCGGGTTGCGGCACGGGGGGGGCACTTGCGAGGGGGCACGGAGTACCCCCTCGCAATCCCCGTCTGACGGCATGACGTGTCGCCAGCAGCAGTGACAACGTTCGCTCGAGGGATCCCGCCAGCTGCTCTGTTTCGACTCGCAGGTCCTGGAAGGCGAGCCCCCCCCAGACCAGACCACGAGTGTCTCTCTCGCGCATTGCACCTCCCCCCTGCATTCCCCACGCCTGCATTGGCGGACGATTAGACACTGCGGATGTCTAAAGGAAACGTCGTCGTCGCCGTACGGGTACGGCCCCTGAACGAAGCGGAGCGAGGACAGGCGGGACGATGCGTTCTCTCCGTGCAAGGCGAAACGGTGAAGCTGCGCGGGTTCGACCGCTCGTTCACATTCGACCACTGTTTCTCTGCAGAAGAAGGCGGCGACGGGCCTTCGCAAGCTGAAGTATACAGCGTCATCGGCGGGCCGCTCACGGCCCACGCACTGCAGGGATTCAACACGTGCATCCTCGCCTACGGACAGACTGGCGCGGGGAAAACCCACACGATGCTGGGTGTGCACGACGAGCACCTGACAGCCGAGCAAGCTGAGGAGGGTAAGGGTATCATCCCTCGGCTGTGCAACGATCTGTTTTGTCAGTTGGATGATCTGCGGAGTCAAACCCGCGAGCAGATCTCGTCTATCAAGTGCGAGGTGTCGTTCTTCGAGATTTACAACGAGCGGGTCAACTGCTTGCTAAGTGACGATGTGAAGGCGAAGCTGAAGGTTCGAGAGCACCCGGTCACTGGTCCGTACGTTGAAGGGCTCTCGACGAAGGAAGTGTCGACGTTCGAGGACGTGTCGAAGCTGATCGAGAAAGGCAGCAGCTCGCGGACCGTGGCGGAAACCAGGCACAACCTGCGAAGTTCCCGGTCGCACGCGGTGTTCACGATCATCATCACGCAGACCATCATCGACGTCGACACGGGCGATTGCAGAGACAGGGTCAGCCGCGTCAACTTGGTCGACCTCGCAGGGTCCGAGCGGCTGGGCACCGGCCCGGTGCCCCACCAGTCGAGCGCCGAAGTCGTGAAGGACGGGATCAACATCAACAAGTCGCTGAGCACGCTCGGCCGCGTCATCCACGCGCTGTCCGAAAAGCCGGGCGACGGCAGCAGGAGCCGGTCGTCACTGCCCGGGGCCGCGGAGAGCGACCGGGGCGGGGCGGGAGGCGAGAAGGCGGCCGGCGGGTGGATCGCTTACCGGGACTCCGTGCTGACGTGGCTGCTCAAGGAGAACTTGGGCGGGAACAGCAAGACCGTCATGCTCGCCTGCCTCTCGCCGTCGCACACGCAGTTCGAGGAGACGCTGAACACGCTGCGGTACGCGGACAGAGTGAAGCGCATCAAGAACAACGCCGTCGTCAACGAGGACCAGAACGCGAAGCTCGTCCGCGAGCTGTACAAGGAAATCCGATACCTCCGCAGCAAGCTGGAGGACGGCAGCGGCGGCGAGCTGGCGAGAGCGCACTCGTCGATGTCGAACCAGTCGGGGCTGGCTATCGCGGGCCGCCGGCCGGGCCTGCGCCGAGCGTCGTGCAACGACGCGACGTCGCCGCAGCGCGGGTGGAAGCCGGAGGACTGGAAGCACGACCTCAACTCGTCGGAAGACATCATCGAAGAGCTCAACTTGCACTGGGAGCGCAAGATGGAGCAGACCCGGCTGGTCTACCAGGATCAGCTTGCGAAGGTGAGAGGCGGCGACGCGGCTCGCGACGGCCGACGGCACAGCTTTGACCCCGCCGTCGAGTTGTCGCTTGACGACGAACAAGCGCCCGGCTGCGCCGTGGACGAGACGCCGCTGCTCGTGTCGTTGGACCCGCACCTGGTGCCTGGCGAGTTCGTGTCGTGGTCCATCTTGGAAGGCGACACAATTGTGACGTCGGCTGCTGACCGCAACACTCCGGATGGGGCGCGGCTCATCAAGCTCACAGACGGTGTCAACCTCTGTGATCCACACTGCCTCGTGGTGCGGGAGGGGCGGTCCGTCAGACTCTCTCCCGGAAGTGGGTCCATCACGTTCGTAGACGGACAGCTTCTCACCGACACCGTTGAGCTGTCGCACGCCACCCGGGTTATCTTCGGCAGCTCTCACGCCTTTTACTACCTCGATCCCGTCGAGGCCAAAGTCTTGAGAGACAAGCGGAAGGGCACGGAACGTGTCCCCAAGGTGCTTGACTGGGCGTACGCGTCGAATGAGTTCGCGCAGGTAATGGACTGCTGCAAGTCGTACGAGGACGTCATCAAATTGCAGGACGAAGTTGAGTACTGGAGGTCTTTGACGTCTGAAGGGACATCCGACGCCAAGGCGTGCGCGGCGTGTTGCTTAGTGTTGATGTCGGAGCCAAAGTACGCCACATCGTATGCGAAGACAGGGTTGATCTTCCCGTTGAATGAAGGCAGAAATCGGGTGTCGGCGGAAGAGTGGGGGTTGACAGAGCTCGGCGACGTGTTTTACGTCGACGTGATTCGCGGGCAGCTGTACAGGCGGGAGAGCGAAGACGGACCACCGCAGCCGTTGTGGCACGGCATGAAACTCACAGTCGGGCACTCCATCGTCATGGTAAACTGCCCGTGCTCTCCCATCGACGGCGATATGGTGCAACCGGACACGACCGCGCGCAAGTACACCAACAGTCCTCGGAAGAAGTCGGTCGTGCCAAAGCCGAAGCAGCTTGTGTTCCGAGACGACGAGACGGACCAGCTGATCAACTCCGTCATGTCGTTGCAGTACCAAATGCTCGCCATGCATGATGTTCTGTATTGCCTTCCCGCCGAACTTGGCGAGCTATCAACAGAGGATTTGATTGACACGCAACCGCCAGAGATCGTCGAGCTCATGCGCTTTAAGCGCGAGCTGAAAGACTTTCGGCTCCTCGAAGCACCCAGCAAGCAGCTCGCGCCCCCGGCCTTCAAGAAGGCGTTTGACAAGCTCACGATGGCGCTACGCGTCCTCACGCACCACTTCACGCACCGCCTCGACCACCCACCGCCGAACCCTTTGGACGATGCGAGCGAGTGTGAGCACGCGGAGGTGACTTCCACCTCCGCAGCATCAAACGGCCACGACCGACCCTTCCGAGACTCCCGATCCCCAGGGCACTCCACCAGGTCCGTCAGTAGGGACAAGCAGGCAGAGGAGCAAATCGGGGCTTTGGAGCACGCCATCCGAGACATGGAGAGCGCGTCGAAGCAAATTGAGACAGAAGTCTGTTTTTCCTTCTCCTTTTCCTCCTTCCGTTTCCAGGGATGAGGTACGCAGGCGTGTATTGGTTGGGGTAAGCGCACACACCCGTGACTACGTCAGAAAACACCGCCTCTATGAGTCATACGTGGCAATCCTCGAGCGAATTTTCGAAGATACAACGGGCCACGCTTCGTAGCCCTATCGACCGTGTTTTGGGATGGGAGGCACACCTTTCAGCACAGTCGTGCACAGCTCCCCGCTGATCGGTCGTAAATCAAAGCAGCAGAGGACCCACGTTCTTTGCTGCGTTACGCATATTCCATCCTTCATCCTCGACGCCCTTTGTGGCCATGACGAGGGCTGGGACTACCATGCGTCAAACATTCATACAACTAACACTGAAATGCGCGAGACAACGAAACTATCGGTAGAAATCACTGGTTCCTCCCACTTTCTCCCAACCGATATAAAGCGATCGGCTTGCATACACAAACACACACTGCTCAGTTCCGCGAGAAGCTGAAGGATACGGAGTGCGAGCTCGACATTTGGCAGCACAAAGCGCAGCGTGCAGAGGTACTTGATACCCCCCCCCCCCCCTTTTTATTCAACGGGAAATGTGCAGTATTTTGTCCCCCGAGAGTTCACTGTTCCTCATACGAACAGCAAGTAGATCCCCATGCCCACCGTAGGCTCCGCGTTGATGATGGTCATCATGTCTACTGCTTAAAGGACCGAACTACACTGCAGATAGAACCAGTGCGGCGTTTTGAGAACACAACGTTCCAGGGCTGTTCTGGCAAACCCCACGCAAAAAGACTACCACTACAGCGCGAAGTCACTCGACTGAACGTAGACCTCTCAACAGCCTACGAGAAGCTGCAGGAGCTCGAGCTAGGCGCGGTCTCGAAGCAATCACTCGAAGACGAAATCAAGCAGGCTCAGGCGAAGCTGCTGCGGTCGGATGCCAGCTGGCGGCACGCCGAAGCCGAACTGAAAGCGGCCCGAGCCGAGCTCGACGAGGCGCGCTGCTCGCTCGACGCCGCGCAGGTGGAGGCGGCCGGGCTGCAGAGGAAGGCGACGCAGGCGGAAACCATCGCCGACGACGCCAGCCGAAAACTGACCCTGCTTCAGTCAACTTCAACCGACCGGTTGCAGGCGGAGGCGGCGCGAGCAGAAGCCAACAGCCGGAAGCTCGCGCCGCCGGCAGCTCCCCCCGACGAGCCCGCCAGCGAGCTGCAGGATGTCGTCGCCGCCCTGACCGACATCGGGAAAAAGGATAAGAAGCAAATCAAAAAGTTGCAGCAGCAGATATCGGAGATGAGCTTGACCATCAAAACGCTCAAGGTGTTCGTTTTCTTCTCGCGAGCACCTAAATTATTGATGCTAAAACTGAAGTCACGTGGGATGTCAGGGTAGGTATAGGTTCGGGTTGAAATCGAGAATTCTGTGGGGCGCTATCGGTTGCTCCCAATTTATTTCGGTCGTCGACCGTGTTTTGGGATGTCGGTATTTCAGGCATGCGGTAAGTAGGCGTGGACAGCACACTCACCCGCGATTAGGTCAGAAAGCACCGCCTCTATTAACTATCCCAGTTACTTCTCAAGCGAAATTTCGAAGATAAATAACGCTATAAATATGTGCCGCCGTCTTTTATCGACCGTGTTTTGGGATGGGAGGCACACACTTCAGTAGTGCACAGCTCCCCGCTGATCGGTCGTAAATCAAAGCAGCAGAGGACTCACGTTCTTTGCTGTGTTACGCATATTCCATCCTTCATCCTCGACGTCCTTTGCGACCATGACGAGGGCTGGGACTACCATGCGTCAAACATTCATACAACCCGCGTAGTAGGCAGTTGCAGTTATTTCCCACTGGCCTCGCTGTCCACCCTGACCTGCACCTCAGTCTCCACCCCGCCAAACCAGCAAATCCCCGGTCGACGCCATTCCCCAAACATTAACTTAGGACGGAATGTTGGGACGACCCTAATCTATGGGCACTGTTGGGACAACCCCAATCTATGGCATAGCATGCAGGGTCAAAACCTTGTGTCTTTTTAAAACGCTCCCGCGGGGCCGATGGAGCCCTAAAAAAAATTTGGAAAAAAAAAAAATTGCTCAACTTCCTCAAAAATTACTGTAGAGTTTGTTCCAAACTTTTAAAATTCGAAAACCCCATTTTTTTTCTGGAAATAAAATTTTGGCCATTTCCAAAAAGACACAAGGTTTGGACCCTGCATGATAGGTCTACGACTTTCCTGTTACAAGTGAGACGTCTCCTATGCGAGGCGTGCCCACCCCTCGACTGGGGGTGCCTCCACTCTCACGAGCTTGTTCGAGGCAGACTGTTGTTACACTCGGCCCTACCAAACCACGCAGAGACCGCCATCGCCACGTGAAGAGCCCCCAGCGCCTGTAGATGAGGTCGTGCCGAAGCCTCCGGCGCAGCAACAACTTGAGGACATCATCCAGCACATCAAGGTATCTCCCCGTCCCACTACCCCAACTCCTCTTTCTTTCTGCTCTTGCCGTTTCCGAACCACAACTCCCACTTTCCTCTCAAAGCTCTCGAAGTTCTTCCGTTTGTTCTCCATCATCAGGCTAGTTCTTGGAGACGTTCAAATGACGCGGCTTATCATCCCTCACTCGGTCGACGCCGAATGCTCGCTATCCCCCCTTCCTACCCCAGCCTATCATATCCGACTTCCTCACTGCTTTTGCACGCGCAAACATCTCGGTGATAATTGTTTTTTGCTCTGCATTCCTCCGAGCAGTACCTTATCTTTCCCGTTTCTCGACAACACCTCACTTGCCTGGCTCTCCACACTCCGATCATCTTCGTAAAGGTTCGCAATCTTCGGGGTTTCTCTACCTCGCCGCACTTTATATGGCATGCGAATACTGTATTAATAATGACCGGGCCCCTTAAGAATATACCGGTTCGTAGTAGGAAAGAAAAAGTAAAGCAACTGCCTTCGGGTAGCCTAGTTGTCGTCGGGAAAAAGTAAAGCATGACACGCACCCTTCTTTTTTGTGTCCTCAACAGGGATACGAGTTTGCGTCTTTATTACGATTTCGCGGTGTAGGAGACCTTTGACGGCGTAGCTTCTTGTTCGGCCCTTTGCCGAGCCCTTCTCATGATGCCGCGGTTTTCGAATATATACTGCCGCGGCCGTAGGCGACGCGTCGGACTCGCCGAACGGTGGTAACTGGTTTCCCGTTAACACTTGCACGGTTGATACTCAACCAGAAGCCGTGCCACCTTCCGTCGATGTTCTGACGGCTTGGGTGGTTGGGCTGAACGGACGTGCAGGTCATGCGGCACTGCATTTTTGGTCGTTCTCCACACATCATTCGACACTCCAAAAGAGTACTGTTCCTAACGAAATCCCATGCTGCTTCCACACCGGAAGCAGTAGCTGCCAGAGGGATCTGTCGAGCTGTCTGTTTGGCAAACGTGTTGAAACAAGCCGCATCTTCGAACAACCTTTCGGTCTATACCGAAGTGAGGCACATCACGCTTACAAACACCAACACTTTGCGGTAACTGAAAGTAACTGTGATGTTGGTGATTGAAGACGGAACTCAACCAAAGAATTTTGTGTAGAGTACGACTTAGTAGTAAACTGGACTAGTACTGTAGTGCTACTACCGGTAGAGGTAGTTCCCACGGTTTATCGGTTTATTATCACTACCGGTAGGTAGTTCCCACGTTTTATCGGTCACCTTGGTTCTTCTTAAGAATAACATACGTCGGTACCTTCTAATCCACCAAAAACGCCAAAAAAAACGAAGCAGTCGAATAAAGCAAACCACGCAATTATTTCGGTGGCTACCGAATTTTCAGGACTTGTGAGGGCTGTTTTGCGAAAACAGGAAAGGACGATGTTCGCAAGACCGAGGCGCAGTTCCTCCCGCTTGGTGGTCCCGGCCGCATACTCGAATTAGACTTGTTTTCGATCGGGCACAAAGTAGAGGCATATGCATTAATCATGAGTTTTGTTACTTGCGATACACCGGGATTATAGAACGGGGGGCATCAATCTTCGTGGTGCGACGGGGGGCATCGTTCTTCGTGGTGCGTGAACTACCAGCAAAGTGGCAGAGTCTCGTCCAGCCCGGACAAACAGTGTAGTTGCCGTCGGGTATGCCCGTTGGGTCAACCACGGGAAGGAGGAGTGGACAAACAAGTGGACGGTCTGGTTGCTAGCCGACGAATTTTCGAGGGAGGTTCACAACCACGAGATCGACCTCTTAGGCAATCCACAGAGGAGATCTGCAAGGACAGCACACAGACTCAATCAAACAAAGCTGCGCGGAAAATATTTTTTTTTGTATAAGCACCTGCTTTGTAGGAAATGCTTGAGGAGACTGCCAGTTGCGATAGATCAAAGGAGGTAAATGTGCTGTAGTCCACACGAAACACACGTAAATCTGGGTTTAGTGGCGGGCGTAAGCATTCAACAAAAAAGTTGTAGTTGTATTGTTTGTCTCCCTCTAGCCTCCTTCGAAATGAGCACAAGGCAGTCCCTCGAGTATTTTGGCAGGGACCCAGAAGGGGGACGGCACCTGGGGGAAAGAAAGCCATCAAGGAACGTTGCGCCACAAATGCAACTACGTAAACCGCGCTTTGGCTCGCGGAGTAGAAAATGATCACAGGAGACAAACGCAACATTTTCCATGAAGGCTTGGTTGCTGGAGAAGCTTTCGAGCGGGCTACACCCGAGCTGAGGCCGGCCACAATTTCCGCTTCGTCAGTCCACAACACGGGGCCCAAGCGGAAGTCTAGTAGCTGGGCAGTGTCACTGGAGTCCTAAAAGACAATCGGAGTCGCAAGCTGCACTGTTTGATAGCATGGTCGGACTCGGAGCCAGTGTCGGACTCAGGATCGGAATTTTCAGCTTCCAATTTCGGAATTTTCAGCTTCCAATTCCAAGATACTCGAGAGAGCAGAAACTTTGCCAGTGGCGCCGGATGACTTCCCCTTGTTTTCATCCAGGTCACGCCGGAACTCACGGGAAACGTAGTAGTTGCACTTTGCCTTACCCATCAGTATACTAGGAGTTCCCTGGCTCATGTGCTTTGTTTTTTTGTTTTGTTCACTTTTGCTGCGCAGCCTACGCGCCGCTCAAACTCTCTGTTTTCGACATGCGCTATAAACCAAAACAGGCATGTTTGCTGCCCCTCGGTCTGACGGTGCTGCCTGTCATCGAAAAGATATCGGCCGACATCCAGTCCCGGGGCGTGCTGGTCCCATTGCGAGCTTGGCAGTTCCTCTCGAAGGTGCTGAGCCAGCACCAAAGCAACGGTGACGTTGTGCAGCTCTTCGACAAGACGTCAGCGGTGCGTGCTCTGCGCGAGGTGTGTTCCCACCCAAAAGCGACCCCTACAATTCTCCCCCAGTGCGGCCTAGCGAGTCGCAGTCACAATCAGGGCGGGGCCCCTGAGTTTTCAAACTGATTGCTCAGTCACAGTTGTGGGGGCGTTCTCCCCGTGACGGACCTGCCTGTGCTCTAGTATGGTCCTGGCTGTGACGAGATACGAACAACCGCCTGACAAACCAGACTCTCACCATTGTCCCGTCTTTCTGGCCACTTGTGTCTTAAAGACCGACACACGGTGCATAGCAACACCGTTGCGACGGATTTGCCTGTTTTCTCAGCAAAGTTGTGGGCAAGGTACGCCAAAGTTGATGACGAAGGCGAGGCATGCCGTTCTTGACTTTTCGACAACCATACGCGGCCACCCGCAGATCGCCGTGTACCACGACATGTCGCCGCCGGCCGAGCCGGTTGCCCTGGTCTACAACGAAGTGCTGGCGCACGGGGCCGGCGTGAACCGGCTTGCGTCCGACCTGAAGAGCGAGAAAACGACGGCGCCGGCCCCCCACAGCCGGTCGCAGACCGCCGGGGCGATCCGGCCCCCGTCGCCGAAGGTCGACGCGCTGTACCGCGAGATCCCGAACTTCTCGCGGGCGCTCAGCGCCTGCGCGAAGGACCCGAGCCTGAGCCGCGAGAGCCCGGTCAAGCGCCGGAGCCCGTCGGCGACCGCGCGGACAGGCAGGTTCCCGTCGCCGCAGCCCGACGGGCACGTGCGGAAGGAGCGGTCGTCGTCGAGCGCCAACCGGATGCGGAGGCCGAGCCCCAGCCGGCCGTGCTCGCGGCCGCCGGTCGACTTGCACAACACGGTCGTCGTCGCGGGGAGTCGGCGCCAGGTGGCGAGCGGCGGCGGGCGCTCGCTTTCGAGGGGGAAGAGCGCCGGGCAGCTCGACTACCTGGGCGGCGCGACCGTCCCCCCGACGACGGCTTCCCTGAGGGAGCCGTTTCCCCACCAGGCCACCAAGTCACGGAGCGACTCGGCGACGCGGCGCGTGCGCACGGACTCACCACGCACGCAGCTCGCCGCGAGGCTGCTGCAACGGGTCAACTGAAGGGCCAACGAGGGCAAACGCTCGCAATCGGCCGCGCACCGGGCGTGTCGTCCTCCGTCTCGCGGTCGCCCTGCTTCCAGCCCTTCTTTCGTCGTGTTCGCTCGGAACCTGCTTATCAGCAAATCATTCCTCACCAAGGCACCACTGCTATGTGCATCTGAAACAAAAAAGCGACGCGGAGCCTCTGCTTAGAGCGAAGTGCAGCGGGAAAGAAGAGTCTTTCTCACTTAGACGCAGGAGGTCCACGCAGTTGTAAAGGAGAGGGAGTAAGATGTTGGGCCGGCTGCAAAATGAGCGTCCTGGCCGCTTTGTTAGAAAGTGGCAGCATTCCTGCCGAAGCCCCAAGCAAAAAGAAGCAAAAAGCCTCGCGAATCGATAGAAATCTGACCGGGCTCTTCCCGAAAGCCAATCGGTAAAACCGACCTACTCGCGCACCAACGGGTTCCAGGCTGAGGTCGGGGAGCCGCAGCTGGGTCGCCGGCCCAGCCTACCCGCAACCAAAACGAACTTCAAAACAACGTCGTGTACCCGAAAAGTACACGCGTAGGCTCATCTCCCTCGAGGGGCGTGTCGCTAAGTCCGGCCTACGACCTCTACGGCTCTCGATCTTGCACGACGCAATGGGGGCAAAGGCAGGCGATGACTAAACAAGAGCACAGTATCCTAGAAAAGTGGTTCACAACACTCAACATATCCAGCTGTGAGGAAAACTTGGCAGAGAGTTGGGAAAGATACTGGCTTTCAGTTACCGTCCTTGCCTCGGGATAGAAAAAAATTGATGCGATGATCGATCGAGTTCGGTGCCGAGGGCAAGTTGTTTCGCCTTTGCTCTCCGATGTTTGAGTCAGAAGTTGCGGTCCGGGTGCTTGCATGATCGGCGGAATGCACTTAGGAGGTGCACAAGTGCAGTGAGAGTCCGTGCTTCGCACACAACTCCGAAGTGCTGTGCCACACCCGAAACAACCAAGACTGCCGTGCCAGAAGCCCCTTCTCGAGACGAAAATAACAGACGATCAACAACTCAGCCAACGCGACACCAGTTGCGCCTTTCCTCCAAACGGCGAGACTGCCTCCCCCGGATCCTCTCGGCTGTGTCTCGACTAACACTCTCTCCTGTCCTTCTTAGTCTTGAGAAAACACGAAAACGCAACGAGAAAAAAAACGGACCTGAAAAAGGGCAACTCGTACATCTCCGTCGCACCTCCGTACTGAACTTGCCCACTTTTTCTCAACGGTGAATTTCTTTTCCCCACCCCTTCCACTTGACACTTGTCTTGTCTTAGTCATAGATGCGGACGTAGAGGTATCTTGGTAGTCCCCTTTTCATTTGCGCAAAATCCCCAATCCAAGTGGTAAAACAGCGAGCTCGGAGCGGCACATGTGCCGCTCCGAGCTAGCGACGTGATGGAGAAAGGAAGGTGGAATGCAATCCGGCCACCAGAACATCCGCAGGCAGCAGGCATCTGCCAAGACCGCAGCTAAAGACGGATCCTCCAGCAAGGCGGCACAATCTGAGCCAAGGCCATCGGATTTGCCGCCAAGCAAGGCTGCGCACACCACTGAGAAATCATCCAGCAAGGCGGATGGAGTAAACCGTAGCAAACCACGAGCTAGGTCACGATGACGCAATCAATGTTGAAGCGCAGGCGACGTTCAATGCGGGCACCTACTGGCTTAGACGAAGCGATGATGAGTCTAGCAGTTCAAGTCGACCCCCCAGGTATTGTGGCCGCAACACCCCCCTCTGCGTTTCCCAACACTCCTTTCATGGTTCCACCTGTTCCCAATCTTCCCGTTTTCTACAGTGTCCTTTTCACCCAACCCCCACCCCGTCCCCGTTCGCCCAACTCTACACCCCACCCCTTTCGTACGAATCATCCTCTGTTCCAGTTGCTTCCTTATCTTCCACACAGGATGCTGCCGTCGCGCAATTGTCGAACGACCATGCTGCTGCTCCCCCCGCCTGCCACATTCAGCTCGTTACCCAAGTTTCCTGCCGATTGCTTGTGCTTTCTTCCTGCCCTAATCCGTTGGCGAAGAATGGAGTCGTTATCGGTCGACCCCCGCCCTCCGTCTTCTCATCGTTTGCCTACGCCGTACCTCACCCAGCGTTCATTTTATCTGTTTCAGAGTGTCCTCTCGCTGTTTCCCCCGTTCCCCTCGCTGTTGGCCTATCGCTTCCTCGCGGTTCAGCGTTTGCCACTGCTGAAATGGGAGTGGGGCGACTCCACGAGACCGTCACCGTTTGCCTTTCGCCGTTCATTTTGTCCGCAATACTAGGCACCGGTACCAACCCCCAGACGACGGTGGCAGCCTGGTTTGATGTCGTCACCTGATCAGACCACGTGGTTCCTCCATACATAAACCATCACCTACATCTCCAAGTGGTACAAACTGCGTAGGGTCCTCCGCAACACGATTCGGACCTATGCACGTTGGTTTTTGGGCCAAGCAACATAGCTGTCTTAAAATGGTTATCACACGCCGAAAACCGGATGGATCAAAAGCGGGATGAGTCGACGCCTACCATTTTACTTGCAGAAAAAGCAGGCTGGTTGTTTCGCCGTTTCGCGTCCAACTTTTAGAAGCCAGTATGTGTCAACCAGTGCCGCTTCACAGGTAGTCTCATCCCTTCTTGCGCTACTTCGTGTACTAGCTTATGAGTCTTTGCTACTTAACGCTAAACGGACATCTGTTTACACCTCAGCATGCATTTTACACCTTTAATTCGTCGACACCGTGCCCTGGGTCTATTGCATGCGCTCTGCTGCCTTTCTTGGAGCTTTTGCGAAGCACGTCCGTTAATCTGTTTTTCTGGTCGTTGCGCTCGTTCCCAAACACGAGTTGTACCTGGGTTCCAGTTTGAGAACAAAAGGAAAGACTGCGCCACTGAAGGCGTGGGCCTGAAAGCATCGGCCTAGCGAAGGACACGTGGTTCGTGTGTCGGAAGTTTCGACGCTAATCTTCGACTCTTGATTAAGTTCACCGGGTTGCTCGTCAGGAAGATCCCGGTGCCTGGCTTTTCTTCTGGGTGGTTTCGTGTTGATCGGCGGCTGTGTGTTACGAGGCACGGATTAGGGGATGTAGTGTAGTAGCAGTATGTGTCGTCTGCCGAAGCAGCCGGAGACAGCAGGCGCAGGGGGCAGGTCTTGCTTTACAGTTCTCTTCTTCATGGAGACCCGCCCCCGGCAATCCCGACTGTCCAATCACTGTCGAGAAAGGTTTGTGCCCTATAGTGATGAGGTGGTTGACCAGGCCCCCACGAAGCCTTATCATGCAGGGTCAAAACCTTGTGTCTTTTTAAAACGCTCCCGCGGGGCCGATGGACCCCAAAAACCCCAATTTTTTTCCGGAAATTTTTTCTTTGCCATTTCCAAAACGACACAAGGTTTTGACCCTGCATGTTATACACAACACGGCTACAACACGAGGATGCAACCCTGCTTAGGTGTGCACTCAGCCATCACAGGGCCTCAGATCTCGCTACTTGACCTGACACAGCTGCCACCCAGAAGGCCGCAGCAGTAACCTTCGCAATGAAGGCACGCGCGGCTGAGTGTATGTAGGCGATCCATACAACAGCTGCATCAGACGCAGCTTGATCCGAGAGCTCGCTAGGGGAGGTGACGCTGCTCACCTGCCAGTCTCACAACTGACTGCTGCCCACCGGATTAGGGGATGAAAAAGGAAAAGAAATGGGGGAGAAAAAGAAGGGGGGGCACTTTCTCAAAAATTACTCCAAAATTGTTCCAAATTTCTAAAATTCAAATACCCCAATTTTTTTCCGGAAATTTGGCCATTTCCAAAAAGACACAAGGTTTTGACCCTGCATGGTACATCCGTTGTGGAACGTGACGTTGTTTTTGGCATCATACACCCGAAATAGTCACTTTGCGGGCCCTACATTAGGCTACGAACTTCATGGCATTTTTACAAATGTGTGAGTGTATACATGTCATTTTGTTTAGTACATTCATTGTGGACCCTATATTCTCGCGATGCTGTGTTTGGCGTCAAAAACCCGTCTGAATTCACTTTTGATGGTTTTAACCCAACTCCGACCAAGCACCTACAGGTTAATTTCCACTTTTTCCTATTTTTCATTTTTATAGAGTGCCTTCGCTCTTTTGGGCATTCTGGGGCTGGAATTTTGCGATTTCGAAGCATATCTTTCCATTGCCATGATGTTGCACTAGTCTGTCATCGTCTTCTCGCTTATGACCGTCTCTAATTCGTCGACAACGTTTCACCGCAACCTTGACAATCTTTTGTTTTCTCGCGTGGTTTAGATTCCCTTCCTAGGTTGGGCTTGAGCAAAAGAGAAGAAGAAAGGCGGCAGACGTCATTTTGCGTGCGTTCCGGGGGTAGGGGGTTGGAGTGATGGCGAGATAACGGGCAAGACGCAGGAAATTGAGGTACGGGGCAGGTGGGCAGTTCACGCAACTACTGGCCACTGCAGTCACTTTCATCAGTAGACTCGGTATACGTCAGACGCACTCCTTTGAGTGTGGGAGGGCGCCCCTGCTTGCAAGGGCGGCCGCCTCGTTTCTTCAAGCGCTGGGTCCCAGGAGTTTCCGGCTCGTAGTAATGGTGGTTCTTGAGGGTGTGAAACCGGGTAAAACACGGAGCGGGACACAGAGCCACGCCACATGTTTTGCAGACATATTTCGTCTTGACCAAACGAACATGGCATTTGCACGCAACGCGGGTGTCTGTTTCCAGAATGGCATGGAACTTGCCATCCAGGCGCGACGGGTGGTCGCTAGCCCGAGGTGTGCGCGTTCCGGGGCTGAAGTCCTCAGTACTGCGGTTGTCAGCAAGTAACCCGCGGATGAGCTCTTTTCTGAAGTCCTTGAAGGGTAAGGACCCGCGATTCTTACCAAGACGCTTGTACAAGATAAAACTGTTCAACGCAGACACTTCGAGCAAATAAAAGAAGACTTTCATATACCATCGTTTGCCCTGCATGAATCGTGTCGCCCGGGCAAGGTACTGGTCGCAGCGATCTACCCCCCCCATGTGTTTGTTGTAAGCAACCACGATGTCTGGCTTACTGACCTTCAACCGCTTTCCCCCCTTGCAGCGACGCTCAAGCTCGGTCATTGTTGTTCCAATGGGGAGTGTTGACAACATGCGGACTTCACGCTTGTCAACCCACTCCAAGAACGTGATCGGCGAACTTTGGCGATACTGGCAATGGCCGCGTTTCGGGGCCGCAGCCTTATCCGCTTGGGATGGGCGGCCGCGCTTCTTTTGGGACTTGCTAAAAAGTGGGATCCCGTTCCGATTTTTGCGGACAGTTCCGGCCGCGTGGAATCCCAAGGTGTATAATTTTAGCATGAGGGGAATGCTTGTGTAGTAGTTGTCCATGTACATGTGCCTTCCTGAGTATGCATACAGAGCCGCAGCTGCAAGAAGTTCACGCTCACCAACGTTCACGGGGCCAGGGTTAGTATCCGTGTCAATCTTACCGGTATACCATGCAGGGTCAAAACCTTGTGTCTTTTTGAAAATGGCAAAAAAAAAATTTCCAGAAAAAAAATGGGGTTTTTGAATTTTAAAAGTTTGGAACAAACTCTGCAGTAATTTTTGAGGAAGTTGAGCAAAATTTTTTTTTTCCAACATTTTTTTTTTGGGGTCCATCGGCTCCGCGGGAGCGTTTTAAAAAGACACAAGGTTCTGACCCTGCATGATACACTGACGATACCAGTCTGTGACTCAGCCAGAACAAAACACTTCAAACCGAATCGATGCCGTTTCATGGGCATGTATTGCTTGAAGCTGACACGACCTTTGTACTTGATGATCGACTCATCAAAGGTAAGTTCTTTATCGGGAGCATAGACATCCCGCCATTGGAGAGACACAAGCTGGAAAATATCTCTTATCTTGATGAGTCGGTCCGGGTGTTCCTTCTTTCCACTGAGAGGGTCTGTGAAGTGCAGCGTCCTGTGAATATCGTGCCACCTTTTCCTGGACATGGTTTCAGAAAAAAACGCGCATTGTTCGATAGGGTCCACGGACCAGTACGAGTAGAGATCCTGTTTCACGGACAACCCCATCGCGTATGTGACAGCACACCAGCGAAGAAATTCCGCAATATCGGGTGCTTCGTACGAGATACCCTCTTTCCCTGCAGCATACACACTCATGTGCCCAATGATCTGGGTGACCACCAGGTCGGTGAACATGCATCTGAAGATGTCAGTGGGGGAGGAATCCTCATCAAGGTCGTAGGACGGATTCGGTCCGGTCTTCTTGGCGTTGAAAGGGAATTCGAGGTTGGGCTCGACTTTGCTGCTCCACGACAAGGACTTGATCGCTGCACCTGCTGCCTTGACCGCAGCGCTCTCAGTATTCGGTGGGCGGCCTCGCGGTGCTGGGTTTGCGGGGGGCTTCTGTGCCGGTCCTTTTCGTGGTCGGCCGGGGCGCTTCGGTGCAGGCTTTGCGGAGGGCTTCGGCGCCTGTTCTTTTGGTGGCCGGCCGGGGCGCTTCGGTGCAGGCTTTGCGGAGGACTTCGGCGCCTGTTCTTTTGGTGGCTCGCCAAAAAAAATGTTCATAAAGTGGCCGAGATCACCGCTCTGAACCCGCGGGTTGGCCAGGAACACGACGTTGGCCGGGTGGGGTCGGTCTTCGCCTCGCTCGACTGAGCCGGTTCCTCTCAGCACGGCCCAGTTGTACAGCGCTGTGTACACTGTCTCCGGATTGGGCTGGAATCCGATACCGTGTTGGAGGCAGAAGCTCGATACCTGATAAGTGTCCACACGTCCACACTCCTGCAACGCACGTCGAAATGTTCGCGGGCGAAGCTGAGAATGTTCAATGCCGATGGCATCGCAAAACTTCCCTCCATCGCTCGCATGAGTGCGATGTACCCGCACTCCACCCCGCTCTGCTCGTCACGCAGCTGCAGTGTCACACCCCGGATACCGCCGAACTCACGTCGCGACCGTTGCCTGTCCCAGTTCCCGCAAGAGTCGACCACTGTCACCCGCCCAAGCGCGGTGGCGTCGAGATGATGCACTTGTTCGCGCACTGTCCTTCCCGACCTGTTGTTGTCGTCATCGTCATCCTCTTCCTCTTCTTCATCCTCTTCTTCTTCCTCGTCCTCTTCCTCTTCCACCTCTTCTGCTTCCTCGTTGTCCTCTTCTTCTGTCGACCCCACACTCTCCATATCCGTGGCCGCCCGCTTCCTTCCAGACATTTTGTACTTTTCACTGCCCAAGTTCCTGGATTGTTTCGACTGTTGATGACAAGGCATTGAAAAAGCCGGTTTTCCGGGGGTTTCCCCAATCTCGCCACTTGGTTTCAATCGTCATTGCTGACGAATTTTTGACATTCGAGGGCGGCAATGAAAAGATTTGCTCGAAATGGGTGAATTCCATATTTTTGGGAATTTTTTGGCGCCTCCTGAGCACCCCTACAGAAAAATCCAGATTAAACCGGACATATATGTCCGGTTGGTCGGAGTTGGGTTAAAAAGTTTTACTTTAGGTGGCTATAAGCTAAATAAAAAGTTAGCAGGTGGCTATTAGATAAAAAGCCCTAGAAATTATTAGATATTATTACCTGGTTCCTGAAATTATTAGATATTATTGAGCCAATTCACCCACCCCCTGATCGAGCGTAATCGAGTGTAATATTTTGGGTTAGAATGCAAAGAATCTGTGGCGATAATCTGCATCGCCGACGGCGCGGTTATCTCTTCGCACGTGAAGTGTCATGCTTTCGCCTCTTTAGCTCGTCTTGATCGTCGCGCTCAGGCGCGCGTTTGGTGCTTCGCTTCTTCTTCGATTGTTCGTCGAGGTTCATCGGTTGCGCGTCGATTTCTGCTTTTTCTCGGCGCCTGGGCGATGGTCGTGGCGCATCGACGCGTCCTTTGCGTCTTTTCGGTACCGGCTCCGCCGCGGAGTCCGATTGCCGCTTCTTCGCTGGCGTTGATGCCGTCTTCCCGACCTTCGTTGCTGATGTCGGCGTTGATGTTGCGGGCTCTCGCTCGCCTTCCGCTGCTTCCCGCAGAATGAACACTACGTTCTCACGCTTCGCCTGTCTCGGCGCCGGCGCGGGGCCCTCCAGCTCCGCCTTCCTCTTCTTCGATGCTGCTTCTTCTCCTCTCTTCTCCTCACAACTCCTCGCCACGGCCGCCAGGTGGTGACCCTTCCGACAGCACAGTTTCGGCCTTCGACTCCGCAAGTCCGCGAGCCGGCTGCAGTGCGCACACGTCGGCATGCCATGATCAAGGCACCGGTGGTGTCCGTTGCGGCAGCACTCCGCGCAGTGTAATATAGTGTAATCGAGTGTAATCGAGTGTAGTAGAGTGTAGTCGAGTGTTGTAGAGTGTGATCGAAATTGACACTAGTATTTTGGGTTCGACCACTGGTGGACCCCTGGCTGACCCATGAGCGACCATGTTGACCACTGTCTGGCCCAAGAAGTGCCAAGCACAAGCATACGAGGGACGGAAACCGCAGGTGTGGGCCTTCACCGTGGTGGAGCCAGGCTAGATTCGGGGTGGCGCCCTGGGAGGGACAGGGACGGGGGTAGTCACGCCTTAGTCCCAGGGCCTCTCCCCACCCATCTGTATGTGTTCTCCTGATCATCGCTACCGCGCTGACCTTTCCCTCAAAGCCCGCTGCCCACTGCCCTACAAGAGACATGCTTTGCACTCTCTGAATGCCCATTGACTGTGCTCCGCTTCAGCCGACTGCTTTGGAAGAGGTACTGTGCTCCGTTTGGTGCCGACTGCCCTGCCAGAGACGTGCTTGCAGACAGAGGTCGGCCGCCGCTACTTTGGTTTTCTCTCGCGTCTTCCCAGCTCCGCCACCTTCCCAGAGGCTTGGGGAGAGCCACGTGCTCCGGCTGTAAGGGACGAGACCGAGGTGCGACGCTGGCCCCGGTCGCAATCTGTATGTGCCGGCCCGGCCCGATTAGGCCTTTGGAGTACCGCGTGAATGGCGCGATTGGGCCCACGCGCATGCAGCCTGTCTGCTCGCAGTCACGCCGGCCGGCCCGCAACCGCAACCACATTCGCTTGTGCCCACCACCAGCTCTTCTTATCGAGCTAGCGATCCAGCTAAGGAGCACAACCGAGGATCCGAGGCGGAATCATGCCCCACAGTGGCCGCACGAGAGCAGACAGCGATGAAGGCCGCAGGGACAGGGTGTGTCAGCCACAATAACGGCAGGTTCCTCCCGCAGACGCACTACCCATCGGAATGTGACAGCGCAAGTAGGCTCGATGGAAGCACGAAGTGAAGCAGGATAGACGAGCTACGGAGACGAGACGAGTCGTGTACCAGGGGCAGGCCGGGACGATGAACCGCATGAAGCCGAAGAAAAAGTTCAAGAACGAAGCAACACCACAAGCCGCGTGCAGCCAAGCAGACCTCCCGGAACCTACGTGGGCAGTAACGAGGAGCCAACAGATGAGTGTCCACTGAACCCCCTTGCCAATACCCCCAACGACTATGGCACGAATTGCGCAATGCCAGACGGTAGCGTCTGACAATGGCATGCGTGACATTGCAGTGCCTAAAGGTGAGATTAGCCTCCGTTTTCAACCGCCTTGTTGTCGCCAGGGAGATCGAACCCACAAACAGAAACTTGACATCTTCGAGGACAGGGTGTCTGCCAAGCGCTTGCCCTATCGCCTGGAACTGCCCCGCAGGGAATGCCAAAAGGCTCGAGTATTAGCTGCGCTAAATTGCAAAGGTTGCTAATACGGGAAAACGGGTACCCGAGCCCCTATGCACTCGACAACCTGCTTCCACAAGTCAGTCCGAACTTCCTCGTCCCCTGCTGCACTGCCTGGCTACATCCTTTTTTCAGACGAATATGCTTCTTTTTGTTCGATATTCGATGATCGTGCTATCAGCATCTTTAGCCCCAGAAGAAGGCTCGATAATAGACACGTTGCATCAGCTAATCAGGATTGGCTGAGTGCTGTGTGTTTAATCAATTGTTACAGTACCCCCCCAATTCACCAAAAGCTGATCGATTGTAATCGATCGTAATCGAGTGTAATCGTTTGGATTAGAATGCAAAGAATCTGTGGCGATAATCTGCATCGCCGACTGCGCGGTTATCTCTTCGCACGTGAAGTGTCATGCTTTCGCCTCTTTAGCTCGTCTTGATCGTCGCGCTCAGGCGCGCGTTTGGTGCTTCGCTTCTTCTTCGATTGCTCGTCGAGGTTCATCGGTTGCGCGTCGATATCTGCTTCTTCTCGGCGCCTGGGCGATGGTCGTGGCGCATCGACGCGTCCTTTGCGTCTTTTCGGTACCGGCTCCGCCGCGGAGTCTGATTGCCGCTTCTTCGCTGGCGTTGGCGCCGTCTTCCCGACCTTCGCTGCTGATGTCGGCGTTGATGTTGCGGGTTCTCGCTCGTCTTCCTCTGCTTCCGGCAGAACGAGCACCACGTTCTCACGTTTCGCCTGTCTCGGCGCTGGCGCGGGACCCTCCGGCTCCGCCTTCCTCTTCTCCGTTGTTGTTTCTTCACCTCTCGCCACGGCCGCCCGGTGGTGCCCTTTCCTGCAGCAGTGCCCGGGTCTCCTACTCCTCAGGTCGGCGTGTTTCTTACAGCCGTCGCACGTCGGCATGCCATGGTCGAGGCATCGGTGGTGATGGTTGCGACAGCACTCCGCTGTCGTCTTACACGTGGCGCACTGCGTCATCCGGTGCTCGGCACACATTTTTACGGCTAGGCCATCACCCTCCCTGTGATGGGCCTGGCAGCACCACGCCACCGACTTGCCCCGGCGCTTGCACACGTCGCACTTCACCTTTTGGTGCCCGGGGCACACCCGCTCACCCCACTTTTCGTGTCGGGGAATCCCTTCCGGCACGAGCCACGGATCCCCTCCGACGACAGCCGACTTCTTGCCTCTCTTCTTCTCCGTAGCGTCATCGAAGGCCGCCCATCTCGCCGCACGCTCCGCCCTTTCTCTTCCGTACGTCGGGAAAAGGTCCATCCCCCACGCCTCGCCGGTGAACGCATGCCGGCTCGCCTTCAGCTGCGTCTCCAAGATTCCCATCGTCTCCTCGCCGCCGCGGAAAATTGGCCTCATCTCGTAGCCCGTGAGGCATGGGGGGGCCCCTACCGTTCTCAATGAACCTACCTTCTCCAGCTTTCTACCCGGCAGAAGCGGCCCCACCCCTTTCCGCTCAAGCGCTTCCCCGATCGTTTTCAGCATCCGCGCCAACATTCTCGCACGGATACACAGCGGCGTCCCACCTGTCGTCGCCACTAAACTGCCCGGTAGATCGAGCCCGGTGTACACTTCGAAGTCTACTGCGAGCTCTGCCGTCGAGACGTCACCCGCTACCGACCAGCACATCCCATCCAGCCAATACTGCAGCGCCCGGAACAGTGTAATCGACGCGTAATCGAGTGTAATCGAGCTCAAGTCGCTTTCAGGGGGGGGTAGGTGAATTAGCTCAATTATTACCTGATTATTAGAAATTATTAGATATTATTACCGGGTAATAATCCATTATTACCTGACTTTCCCATGCATTCTCACAGCAAAAGTGCCCCTAGGAGTGGAAGGTGATCGTCACGGTGGGTGTTCATGCATCCAAACCGTTCCTTTCACCCCGTTCGCAATTCCGTTTGTTGCTAAGTCGAAATGGAAGGATGCCAAAAGAGGCAGGAGAGGTTTTTTGAGGCAAGATCCTGGCAGAGGACGATGATGTGGCATGTGGGGTATGCGACCTCTACCCGCCAGAACCCGTATTCTTAGGGCAGAATGGGGGTCTAACTCCATCTGGGAAACCTTCTTTTGAGCACGAATCCCGTTCGCCGGGCATACAGTCCATTGCATGTGGCCTTTGATGATGTGCGTGGTGCATTTCGGCATTCGCTGGAACCCTACCGAAGCAGACAATAAGTGTCATTTCACGTTCATCTGCACGCGGAATGTACGGCCTGCTTGTGATCATCTGCCGGTTCTTCGGGCTGTCTTCTGCAAGCACCCTGCCTTTTCACGGCGGCTTACCCACAACCGCTTTGATGAAGCGCTGGGACTTGCGGTGTTAAGTACATTATGGGGCGACATTAATACAATACCATTGCTTAAAAACACCTTGGCGTCACCGCTTGGCTTGCACTGCCAGGCCACCCAGTCTCTTGCCTGGCATGGATTCTGGTGTTGTTTTCGTGTTTCTTCTTCTTTGCGTTCGTCGCCATTGAGCATCGTCCGGGACCGTGATGTTTTCTGGGCGGGCACCGGGGTTTCGCTCAGATTTTGAACTCGCATGTGAGTTTTGGGCTGAGTGCATAATCTGAGATTGGAGGAACAATCTGCAGATCTTCACCGAAAGCTGAATCTGAGATTTTCACCGAGAGCTAAATCAGATATTCTCACTGACTACAAGTCTGAGATTTGGGTGTAGCTACTTTGATTTCTGGGTTCCCTCCATTTTCGCGGCTTCATTGCCAAGATCTCCTAGTCCGACTGAGTAGTCTTTCCCGGATCCTCCCACATCCTGGGGACTCTCAACAGGCGATTATTAGATTATTAGACATACATGTACGCCTATATATGGTACGATGCCAAAAGGGGGGGGGGGGGTTTGGGCGGAAAAATCCCCGCATAGTTCACCAGGGTCTGACGGGTACTGAGGCCCCATACCCTTCCTAAAACATCATTCTGCGTTCAAATACGCCCTCAGAAGCCTCCGGAGAGCCTTCTATGATGTCCCAAATGCGATTTTGTGGGTTTTTAGGGGGTCCCCCCGCCTGCTGGCCGTAAACCACCATAGAAGACACATACGCAACCTGATGCTGGGTCGCTTCTCTGTGCAAGATCCCAGCCCAAACACACGTTTTCGGCGTTCTCTAGCACTCTCCAGGTGCATTCGACCCTCGGGCTTCGTGGTTTCTTTCACTCACAGGTGTTCCGGGACGTGCAAAGATAAGGAGAATGGCCCCCTGCATTGGGGACAGACCGAACTACGCCCTGCCTGTCTATACAGGCTTTGGGGTCAACCTGCACTGGCTTTGGCGCCACATCCACCGTTTCGGGCTTCGTTTGTGCTGCTTTGGAGTCCATTAAGAACTCTGGTCTGATTTGCGGGACGCTTTCCTCGGTTTTGGCGCCCACTTTCACTGTTCTAAGGCCTGTTCAGGCTTCTACCTGCATCATGTTATGCTATTCTGGTGATTCTGCAAGGCTTGGTGAACGAAGTAGGACAAGCGTTAAGTAACAGGCGATCATCAGCCGTTCTCAAGCGGTTGACTACGACGCGTTCACTTCATGATTTTGAAGCAGGCTTCACCGCTTTCAGGGCAGGCTTTCAGAGCTTTCCTGGCAATGTCTTCCCTTCTGGCATCTTTCTCACCCATGGCTGCAAAGTGCTTCTCGCTGGATGTCTTTGCACAGGCGGCACATGACCCGAGGGATGTGTGGCAAGCTCCTGTGCAGTGAGCTTGGTCAGACAAACTGTGTGGCGCACACACCTGCCATGGTCGGCAGTATCACCTGGGCCACAGTTTGAGTCCTGTTCCGAGACCCGCTCACGGTGAAGTGGCGCCTACTGGGTCGCTTCCTCTCCAGCTTCGGCGCAAAGTCTTCACCACTGGATGCACTTTGAACGGTGAAGTGGGCACCAAAACCGAGCAAAGCGTCCCGCAAATCAGACTAGAGTTCTTAGTGGATCCCAAAGCAGCACAAACGAGACCAAAACGGTGCACATGGCGCCAAGGCGGCGCAATTCGACCCCAAAGCCTGTATAGACAGGCAGGGCGTGGTACGGTCTGTAGGGTCCATTCGCCTTGTTTTTGCACACCCCGGAACACCTGTAAGCGAGATAATTTATGAAGTCCGAGGGTCGAATGCACCTGGAGAATGATAGAGAACGCCGAAAACGTGTGTTTAGGCCGAGATTTTGCTCCGAGGAGCGACCCAGCATCAGGTTGCATATGTGTCTTCTATGGCGGTTTACGGCCAGCAGACGGGGGGACCCCCTAAAAACCCACAAAAATTGCATTTGGGACATCATAGAAGGCTCTCCGGAGGCTTCTGAGGGCGTATTTGAACGCAGAATGATGTTTTAGGAAGGGTATGGGGCCTCAGTACCCGTCAGACCCTGGTGAACTATGCGGGGATTTTTCCGCCCAAACCCCCCCCCCCCCTTTTGGCATCGACTCATATATTTAGCCTATATTCGATTATTTTCGCGTTTTTCCCAAAGAATAATAAAAATATAGGCTAAATATGGGCTAAATATAGGCGAAATATTTTGCGCATTATTTTTGTGCAATATTTTATTCGAAAATATTCCTGGTCACCATCTGGACCGAGAGTCGTGCAGAAACGCGCTGTTTTGTGCAGAATTCGTGCGCAAACCCGATGATCCGGTAGCCAACGAGCTGAAAGTGCCAATAACGACATGTTAGGGTTGGCTGACTGGAAGAATTAGGTCGTAGACCCGGCGGATAAACCGGGCAAACCATAAACTTGCCACGTCTATGGAGTTGCCGTAGGCCGCTGCAGCCGCGAGTCGCACACTTCGCTCTTTGCGGAGAAGAAGTCATTCACTTCGGCCGTGGGTGTCTCCGCTGGCTTTTTTTGTCCTTTCGTCTTTGCACGCTGCTGCTGTTGTAATCCGCTGAAGTCGGCTCTGGGTGGTAAGGAGGCGCACCACTCGCCGTAAACCACCGTATCGCTCGGCAGTCAGCCCCGTTTCTCACCAGGTAGACCGATGCAGCGGCGGCCACTCCACCGTGCTTGATGGCATGTCAGCCGCGTGAGTCGTGCTTCTTACCTGGAGGCGTTTTTGACTGTCGTCGTCGGCTTGTCGTTTGCGTCTATGCCGGGCTGCGCTGCAGGCAAGGTCAGCGCGAAAGCATTGCCTTTCGGCTTGTGTTTGCTGCCCTTGGCCGACCTCGTTTGCGCTTTGGCGCTGTCTTCTTTTCGGACGACTTTCTGTCTTCGCTGGTATCTCGGCTTCGGGCTCTTCGTTGTCAGACTCGGTCGTACGGACGAGGCGTCAGAAACGACCAGCTTTCTCTTGACCATTCTTTTCCCGTTCTGAAAGAATAAGAAGGAACCCAGCACGTGGATAAGTGTTGGCAGTCGTGTTTTCACTCATGCAAACTAGACCACCGTCGACCAACCTCTTGTCGACCACACTCGATGCGAAGATGTCCTGTTCTTGGTGAACGTGCTCTAAACGCGGACAATTGCTGTTTCGGCGGCATGACACAGCCTTTGTTGTGCACGAAGGCAAAGCAAACATGGACCCAGCTATGCATACATTCTCCAATCTGCCTTCATCATGCACACAAGCAAAAGCATGTAGTCAAAGTCGAACCTAACTACGTGACCTTGGGTCACTGTTTTTTCGCGAGAACATGTTCCAGCAGCTTTTCTCAGCTTCTGACAGCACAGAGCCGCGTTCCTGCACGAGAAAACAGCCAGGGAAGTCAACAGGAAAATATTAATAAAATATTATTTTTGAATATGGTACGATGCCAAAAGGGGGGGGGGGGGGTTGGGCAGATGTTTTATGGCATAGTAAGATACTGGGCATGTGGGGTATGGGACCCATATCCCCCCAGAAACCATTTTTTCGGGCCGGTTTTGGGGCCAAATGCCCTCGGAGAGCCTTTTTCTGAGCGCAAAACTCTGTTTCTGTGGGGATATTCGAGGCCCCGCACGGTGCACTCCAGCATCGTGTGGGGGTGTTAACTGTGCGGCCAAAGTGTCGGGCGTGGGCACACCTGCTAGATCCAGTGTGCCACACCCGCAAATCCAGCGTGAAATCCACTGACACCCAAAAATCCAGTGCGGAATCCAGTGTGACACCCGCAAATCCAGTGTGAAACCCACTGTACACCAGCTAAAACAGTTCCCCAAGTTGGATCGAGTCACCTGTCGTCCAACGCAAATCAATCATCAAGGAGGCGAGGCCCCTGGTTGTTAAAAAAGCTGACCCCAGGTTCTTCTGGCAGTATTGGCAACTTTTATTGGCAGAAATCGGCTTGTCGGATCGAAAGAAGTGAGTTTGCTGCTGGTAACCTCACGAAGGCGATGGTTAATCGTGTTCCCTTCTGCAGGTGTCGCACACGTCCGGCCAGGTGTTCGAACCGGGCACCACGTAGCTGGCGGTACGTGGTGTACGACACCTTTGCCGTTAGTTGGCCTTCTTCGTCCACCAGCCTGTGCTAGAAGGATTTGTGCGACGAACGTCTTGTGCACGACAGCTTTTCCGTGACCCACGACGTCGGTGGTTGCCTCCACGAGATCGTCGAATGCCTGCTGCCTCATGGGTCACCTTTGTCGGTCGCCCTCTGTACAGAGACCCCGGGCGCAATCGGGTCAACTCCTGCAGCTTTCATCAGAAAGGCTCTCGTCGCTCTAAAGTGTCTCCGCATGGAGCCCTGTGACCTATCGTACTTCGTGTGCGTCTTGCCTTGCAAATTTTTGAGCCAATTCTTCGAACGAAACGCATTTACGAGTCACGCATTCTGAGAACAGAGTTAAGTTCCTGTTCTGGGTGGGTGCTGCCGCCGTAGCCATTGTACAGTCGTAACCCTACCTGGGGCCTCAAAGTCCACAACAACTGAGTTTTGCGCTCAGAAAAAGGTTCTCCGAGGGCATTGAACCCCAAAATCGGCCCGAAAACATGGTTTCTGGGGGGGTATGGGTCCTATACCCCACATGCCCAGTATCTGACTATACCAGAAAACATCTGCCCAAACCCCCCCCCCCCAGGGGGTACCTGTAATCCGGGGCCCGGGCCCTGGAAAATTTTCCAGGGTTTTTGGCCCTGAACGATTACCAAAGGAAAAACTCTTTGGTACAAGATGCAATTCGTTTACAATTCCATTCCAGGGCCCCAGACTGTCCTTGAGCTCAACGGATTCAAAAGCGTTCAAAAACGTCCTCGGAATGTATTTTTTGACACAGCCACGAAACCTGAAGAAGGTTTTCAGGTTCTGGCAGGTCTAGCTGGCTGCCTAAAGGGTACCACGGCTCACCCAAGGTCACAGGTGGCAAGGTGGGCGTTGATTTTTTTTTTTTTTTTTTTTTGGGCCGGAATCCCTAAAAACCCGCATTTCGGAAAGTTTTTGTCCTACATTTTTCCCAGGGCATTTTGACCATTTCACCTTAGAGCCTCCGCCTGCTCACCCCATATGGTAAATGCACGACTGTGAGCTTTTTTTATCAAATTTTATCAAACTTATTTCTTGATTTTTCTCGTCTTGCTCTCCGCTTGTTGTGGAAGCTGCAATATTGAAGATTCCATCCTTGGATGGCGTGATTACCGTGGGCCTGGACCCTATCTGGACCCTAGCGCTAACCCGGGGCCCGGGCCCTGGAGGCCCTGGATTTACAGGTACCCTTGCCCCCCCCCCCCCACCCCCCCCTGACAAACCAGACTCACACCGCAGTCCTGTCTGCAGACACTCAGGTTCCACGCTGATGATGGTCCGCCTTATGTGTCCGTGGCTTAAAGGACCGAAACACGGTGCAGACGGGACCAGTGCGGCGTTGAGCACATATCCATTCCAAGCACGTTCTTGCAATCCCCCCATTCCAGTAGGGTACTTCGCGTAACGCGACTTGCTGCCCTCAGCACGCAGGATAACTTCCTCGCACTCTTTTCCCTTTTGGTACTTCAACCATTGGTGCTGCACACGGCAACCCCATGTCCACTGTGCTCTGCGGAGTTTACTTCGCAGATTGCCGCCGTAAAAAGAAGACAAGTCAGTGCTGCCTAGCGAGTCGCAGTCACGCGTAAACACAATGGAATCCTGCCAAAAATAAACGAAATTTATCGTCACGCTCCGCAAGCCATTTCCACCAATAAAATCTAATAATCTAATAATCGCCTGTAGAGAGTCCCCAGGATGTGGGAGGATCCGGGAAAGACTACTCAGTCGGACTAGGATCTTGGCAATGAAGCCGCGAAAATGGAGGGAACCCAGAAATCAAAGTAGCTACACCCAAATCTCAGACTTGTACTCAGTGAAAATATCTGATTTAGCTCTCGGTGAAAATCTCAGATTCAGCTTTCGGTGAAGATCTGCAGATTGTTCCTCCAATCTCAGATTTTGCACGCAGCCCAAAACTCACATGCGAGTTCAAAATCTGCGAGTTTGTGAGCGAAAACCCGGCGCCCGCCCAGAAAACATCACGGTCACGGACGATGCTCAATGGCGACGAACGCAAAGAAGAAGAAACACGAAAACAACACCAGAATCCATGCCAGGCAAGAGACTGGGTGGCCTGGCAGTGCAAGCCAAGCGGTGACGCCAAGGTGTTTTTAAGCAATGGTATTGTATTAATGTCGCCCCATAATGTACTTAATCACCGCAAGTCCCAGCGCTTCATCAAAGCGGTTGTGGGTAAGCCGCCGTGAAAAGGCAGGACGCGACTATGGTGCTTGCAGAAGACAGCCCGAAGAACCGGCAGACCGTACATTCCGCGTGCAGATGAACGTGAAATGACACAGGATCTTATTGTCTGCTTCGGTCGGGTTCCAGCGAATGCCGATCATCAAAGGCCACATGCAACGGACTGTATGCCCAGCGAACGGGATTCGTGCTCAAAAGAAGGTTTCCCAGATGGAGTTAGACCCCCATTCTGCCCTAAGAATACGGGTTCTGGCGGGTAGAGGTCGCATACCCCACATGCCACATCATCGTCCTCTGCCAGGATCTTGCCTCAAACCTCTCCTACCTCTTTTGGCATCCTTCCATTTCGACTTAGCAACAAACGGAATTGCGAGCGGGGTGAAAGGAACGGTTTGGACGCACGAACACCCACCGTGACGATCACCTTCCACTCCTAGGGGCACTTTTGCTGTGAGAATGCATGGGAAAGTCAGGTAATAATGGATTATTACCTGGTAATAATATCTAATAATGGGTAATAATTTCTAATAATCAGGTAATAGTATCTAATAATTTCAGGAACCAGGTAATAAGGTAATAATATCTAATAATTTCTAATAAAATCTAATAATTTGGGGCGGATTTCGGAAATCTAATAATATGGGGTGATTTCGGGGGTCAAAAATTCACAAAAAATCGTCGTCTTGTTGCGTTAGTGGGGAGTCATTTGCAAGCAAATGAGTACCACACTATACGCAAAAATGCACAAAAATTCACAAAAACCCACACTATGCCAGCTTTTCGCTACTTGACTCCAGAAGGGTCACTTTTTCCGCGCTTTCGGCGCGGCGCAACTCTAGTCGGTTGGAATGATTGAAAAAGGGGCTGTTGCAGGCGCTTGCAACACGTGCCGTGAACACGCCAGGTCACGACTTCTTTTTCTTCTTTTTGGACTCAAGCTCTTCCAACCTTTGCTCCCCCGTTCGCACAGTTCTCCCGGCCAAGGTTTCGATTGTGGAGAGACAGTTGTCGATAACCCCGCCATACGTGTCCTCCAGCCCCTGCCTTTCTACGAGACTCGGGACCAAGCACTTTCGCGCAAGGACCACCTGTTCTTTTGTGTTTCCTGCGATAGTCGCTCAGTCAGTTGCCTGTGACGGCGTTCATTGAGTTGTTTGTCGTCATGGTATAGTGTGGGCATCATGTACACCGACTACCCCACTGACCTCCACCGACTACCCCACTGACCTCCATTTCTGGGGGGGGGGTCAAATTTTTTATCTGAGCAGCTCTTCGGAAAGATCTGTGGGCGACGCATCGATTTGTGCCCAAAATTCCCGAATACCGACCATTAGGTGGCCTACAGATGGAAAAACCCGGCGCAAATCGACTACCCCACGGTTATGGGCCCAAGCAAAAATTCCCGAAAAATCCAAAAGTTTCAGAAAATTCACGTCAATTCACAAAAATTCACAAAAATACGTCGTCTTGTTGCGTTAGTGGGGAGTCATTTGCAAGCAAATGAGTACCACACTATGCCAGCTTTTCGCTACGTGACTCCAGAAGGGTCACTTTTTCCGCGCTTTCGGCGCGGCGCAACTCTAGTCGGCTGCAACTGTTGTTGGCAGTTGCTCACGATCTCATAATCCGAAAAGGAATCGGAGTCTTCGCTTTCTCGCTTGCGCCGATAGGCACGCCGCGATGCGGAGGACGCGAGTAGCCGGGAAGAGCCGGCGGGAGGGCGCGATCGTTGTGTGACCCGTGGAGGGTCGGAACCAGAATCAGTAAAAGGGCCCGAGTCAGGGCCTGCCATCGAAGAGGGCCGGGCGGGGCCGGGTGGGCGCGGTGTGTTCGGGCCGGCGAGGCCAGTGCCGTCGTCGCCGAGATCGGCGCGTCGTCGTCGTCGTGCGCGCAGCGCGGCTGCGGGAGAGGCCGTGGGGGTGCAGGCGCGGGTCGCTTCCTGCCTGCTGGCGGGGGGGCGCGCTTCGGGGGCGACTTCGTCGTCCGCCTCCTCCGGCCACGGCTGGTAGGTGTTCCAGGTGGGGACGGCGCGCGCCGCTTCCGGCCTGTGAGGCCGTCGCTCTCGCCTAGGCTGCGACCGCCACCGCCGCCGCCGCCGCGATCCCCGCCGCGTCCGCTGCCGCGACCGCCGCCGCGTGCGCGGCCGCGACCAGTGCCGCGGCCGCCGCCACCGTCTCCGTCACTGTCGTCTCGCGCCGCCGCGGCCGCCGCGGCCGGCCGGCCCGCGGCCGCGGCAGCGGCCGCCACGACCACCGCCACCCCCGTCGCCACTGCTGCTGTCGCGGCCAGCACCACCCCTGTGATGCCCCCGTCCGCAGCACGCGTCAGCGTTCGGGCAGGTCCCGCATCGCGTCAGCCGATGCGCCCGGCAGCACTGAATGCGCAGGCCGTCGTCCGGTTGGTGGTGCACCTGGCAGCACTGGTCCACTACAAGGCTGTAGTTTCTCCGCATGCCCGAGCACATTGCGCACTTCTGCTTCGCGCACGCGTGACAGACGGACTGTGAGCGGAGCAGGGGGTCTGCCTGCGACTCCGGGACGAGCACCGGGAGGCGTGGTCGTTGCGGCATTGGTGTGGGCTCGGCCCAGCGCGCCGAACGCTGCGCTCGCCTCGTCGCGTCATAGAGCGGGAACACGTCCCCGCCCCAGTTCTTCCCGTCCCCGAGCGCCGCACGCGGGAAGTTCATCTCCAAGACTTCGAACGTCTCCTCCCCCCCAGCGAAATGTGGCCGCGGTGTCAGACCACCCCACAGCATCGGCGCCCCCAGCGTCCTCATCGAGCCCACCCGGTCCTTCCGCTCGGCCGGAAGCGGCGACGGCAGCTGCAGTTCCCGACACAGGCGGCACAGCGTCGCTAGCATCGTCCAAAGGGTTTTTCCCCTTCGGTTGGCGGCGAGGTTCGGGGGGCCCAGGATGTCGTGCCCGGTGAAGACCTCGAAGTCGACGGCCAACTCGATGTTCGACACTTCGCCAGCGTCCGTCCACTGCAATGCCGACAGCCAAAAATTCACAAAAATACACAAAAATTCGTCGTCTTGTTGCGTTAGTGGTATGGTCCTTTGACAGAGTGAGCCGATGCCTCTCATCTCACCTTTAAAACACGGCTGAGTCGCGCATGCTCTTGACAGACGCTAACGTCCGACATTTCGCACGCGCGTCGCAGTCGTTGGGTGGTATTGACAAGGGGTTTCATCGGACACTCGGATGAGCTTCGTTACTTCACTGCCGCAGGTTCCCCCCTGCCCTGGGAGGTCCGCTTGGCTGCCTTCGGGTTGCGTTTCCGCGTTGGTGTTGTTGCTTCGCTTTTGGACTCCTTCTTCGACTTCGCACGGTCCCAACGTCCTGGTCTGCCCTTGGTGCACGTCTTGCGCTCAGTCTGCGCAGTTCGTCTCTCCTGCTTGACCTCGTGCTTCCATCGAGCCTGCTTGCGCTCCCATCCCGACGGGTAGTGCGTCTGCGGTCGAAAACTGCCATTCAGTGTTGCAGCTTTGCGGAGCCCAGCCTGCGGTATGGCTCGCACCTTGTCGCCGGCCTTCTTCGCCGTCTGCTCTCGTGCGGCGGCTTCGTAGGCGCGCATCACGGCTTCAAACGCCTGCTGGCTCGCCATCTGTGGCCTCTTGTTGAGTCCGGCCATGTTTCCGCCTCCGAGAGACGTCAGGACGTTGACATGCATCTCGGCGAATCGGCGTCTGAC
>JAPJBO010001025.1:0-76978 GCA_030068145.1 Diplonema papillatum
TGACGACGCAATGGCAGGTGACGACGTCATCCGATAACCTGACTTTCAAGGCAGTGCATGCTAATCCATGTGGTTCATGTACTTAAAAGAACTCAATGCTCAACTAACAACCAACGATTTAAAAGCTACAGTTTCTGTACTTTATTGGCTGCTCACGCGGCCGGTAAAGTGCGCCCGGAATTCATCCAGGACAAACACCCTCCATAACACAACAGCGGTACCCATCCGCGAAAAGAACGCGGGCTACCCGTACCTCCGTCAAAATGGACAGGATTAACGCCCTGATCCAGGAAGCGCGCGGGATGGCGGAACGCGCCAACCGCGACCAGCTGGATGCCGTTTTCGGCATCCTCGACGTCGCCACGACGCTGCTCCGGCGTCAGATCGAGGCGAACAGCGGGGAGCCGGCGCAACAACGGCCGCCACTGCAGCAACAGCAGCAACCGAAGCAGCAGCAGCAGCAACCGAGGCAGCAGCAGCAGCCGAGGCAGCAGCGGCAGCAACCGAAGCAGCAGCAACCGCAGCAGCAACCGCAACCGCAACAGCAGCAGCAACAGCAACGGCAAACGCAGCAGCGCCGCCCGCAGGGGCAGCAACAACCGCAACCGCAACAGCAACAGCAACAGCAAACGCAGCAGCGCCGCCCGCAGGAGCAGCAACAACCGCAACCGCAACAGCAACAGCAACAGCAAACGCAGCAGCGCCGCCCGCAGGAGCAGCAACAACCACAACAGCGGCCCCGGCAGGGGTACGCGCCCACCTGGGCAGAAGTGACCAGGCGGCCCCCGCCACCCGGTAAAATCGACGCCGCCGACTGGGACGCGCCGGTACTCCCCTCCCCCGACTTCGAAGCTGTCGAAGCTGGCCTCTGGGTCGCCCCGAGCGCCGCCGCAGCCGAAGAAGCGAAGGGTCCCGCAGCAGATGCGGTGGACGTCGCAGAGCGCGACGGGAAGCGGGTGCGCCTCGGCGTGCTGTGCCGGGAGGCCTTCGACGACGCACGCCGGGGCCCAGTGCTGCTGGAAGGCGGGCGGGTACAGGATATGTACCTGTGGGCGGGCGGCGGGCCGGTATGCCAGCGGGGCCAGGTGAAGGTCCAGAAGATGCCCGTCGGCGCGGTGAAGCCGAACGCCGCGACGACGGTACTGGCCTTCGTCGTGGCCAGGAAGCACGCCTCGCCGGAGACCTGGGAGTGCGTCGAGAGGGACCCGCGCACGGCCCTGACTCGCCTGTGCCGGAGGGCTGTCAAGACGGCCCTGAAGACGGAGGTCCGCGTCCCCGACGACGCCATGTGGGGCGTGTCGTCGCAGCAGGGGAGGCGCGAGCTGGTCGTGCGGGTGCCCCGCGCGCAGGCCGAAGCGATCCTGGCCAGCTCCGGCCGGGACGGCGGATTCTGGCGGTCGACGGAGAAGGCCTGCCGGGACGCCATGCCGGTGGTCGCCCTGCAAAAGGGGGTCACGAGGGCGGTCGCGCTGGCGGTAGCTGAGCGGGCAGGCGCGGCGGCAGCCGGTCTCGTGCTCACGGGCAGCCGCCTCCTCGTGCGCGCACGCAGCGGCGCTGTGCTGGAGGAGGTGCGTGCGGCGGCCGCCGAACACGCTGCTGCCCCCCTCGAGTCGAAGCCGCGCTTCCTCGTGGTGGGTGCGACGCCGCGGGAGCACGAGGCGGACGTCGAGTACGTCCTGCGGGAGGCCGGCTGGCAGGTCGACGTCGCCACGTCGTTCCTGCGAAGTGGGGCCCGGGTTTGCGTGGTGACGTCGGCGGCCGACCCTCCCTTCAGGGTGCTGCAGCGGGAGGGGGCACCCGACCTCCGGGTAAACCCGTACGACGGAGGTGAGCTGCCGAGGGAGCGGCGCAGGCGGCTCGCTGCCGCCCCCAGCGGGAAGCGGCGGATGCGGCTGCCGGCGGCGGAGGTGGACGAGCTACCGCAGCCGGCGGCCCCGCCAGCGGACGCGGCCGGACAGAAGAAGAGGAAGACGCCGGAGCCGGCAGCGGACGGGCCGGAACCCGCTGGGGACGATGTCCCAATGGACGGTGCAGAGGCGGGCGGGCACGTCCACGCCTTCGGGAGCCCGGCGAAGGCCACCGCCGGTTTCTCCTGCGCCCTATGCGGGAAGAAGAAGGCGAAGGGCCAGATCCGCACGACATGCGAGGGCTGCAACGTCGGCGCGTGCAAGGCGTGTGCGGGTTGACTGCCACCGCGACCCGTCCCCGGCGCCAGTTGTGGCCCCGCCAGGCCGGTGCAGGCCGCCCAGCGCGTGAGTCCCAGCACGCAGTTCGACGATGGAGCAGGCGAAGGTGGTGGCGATCCCTCTTCTTCTTCTTCTTCTTTTTGCCCCCCTCTCTCCCACAATGCGCCAGGCCTCATTAGCCCGGGAAATTTACCCGCAGCGCACAAACAATCCCCCCACAAAGGCCAGCGTGCCTGCGGGGGGGGCCCTGTCAGGGTGGAGGGAGCAATCCCCGGACTAAGCTTCCAGACGATCCCTCGGGATCTTCTGGACAGACTGAGCCGAGTACCCGAGCTTGGGCCGAAAGCCACTTGGAGGAGGCTGGGGGGAGAACAAAGCAGAGAGACCCAGCAGTGGGGACACGCCTACCGACAGGGCGGACCCCCGGTCAGACTGGAACGGGGTATCCCCGAGGGGCCCCTGAAAGAAGCGGCGGATCTCATACGTGACCGTCTCGGGTGGGAACCGGACCAGTTGCTGGCCAACTGGTACCGGAGGGGAGTGGGGATCAACCCCCACAAAGACCAGAGAGAACTGGGTCCGAGGGTAGCGACCATATCGCTCTTGAGCGACACGGTCATGGAGTGGGAGAGGGGGAGCCGGAGAGTGAGAACCCCCCTGCCGGTCGGCACACTGTGCCACATGGAAGGCGAGGCCAGGAGCCTGTGGACACACGGGATTCGTCCCGATGATGTCGCACGCGACCGGGTCTCGCTCACCTACAGGGCCGTGCGCGAGGCCGCCTCCCAACGTTTGCAAGGCCGGGACACCCCGCAAGAAACTCCCCCCATGCCCCCCCCGCCCCGCCCTCAGGCGTCCTCCCCACCCCCCCAGCAACAGTTCAGCCCCGCGCCACGTACTGACTTGTGTAATCGCCAAAGAACTCTTATATCTATTAAGGAAACTACTAGACAGCAGCTGTTAAGCGCTGGAGACATCGAACAGAACCCGGGCCCCGGCCGCACGGAGATGAAGTTCGCGACGTTGAACGTAACTAGCTTACTTCAATATCTCCCAGCGGCCGACGCGGTGGAAGCGGATCTTCTCTGCTGCCAGGAGGTGACACTCCTTCCGTGCAAACGGGCGCAGGCGGAGGAATACCTGCGGAAATGGTGCTGCCACTGGGGCCTGCCGCCTCCCGGAAGACTCTGTAGAAACTCCGGTAGTCGCTCGACGGTGAACGCCGCGAACGGGGGGCTCTCCACTCTAGTACTGAGACCGATACCTGCGTACGATACGATGACGGCGCTCTCGCACGCAGCAATACGGTCCCCGGACCGAGTGAGCCATACGGTAGTAGCAACAGGGGCCGGCAACACGTTCGTGCACGTGTTCAATGTCTACTGCCCTTCCGGAAACGGGAGGGCGGAGAGCGAGGAGCGTGAGGACATGCTGGAGAAGATCCTCTTCGCAGCGGCAGATAGCCTCGGTGACGTCCCCATAATGGTGATGGGTGACCTGAACACGGAAGAAGACCGGTCCCCTGTGCTGCGGAAGGCACTAAGGAACGGATGGTCCGACGCAGCGGAACTGCACCATGCGCGTACCGGTGACACACCGCCACCACCGACCTTTACCAGCGCCCGGACGACAGGCACGAGGATCGACCGCATACTCCTCAACCGAATAACGACGGGAGCTTTCCGTCAATGCGTCACCACCGCGGTGAACGTACCGGGACACCGGCTCGTGACAATGACCCTGGACATTGCGGCGCTGCGCCAAATCGTGTGGCGATTTAAAGTACCGCGGGAAATCCCTACCGAGGGGGGACCCAAGTGGGGCCTCTCGGACACAGAAGCTAACAGGGAAGCCGTACAGAGACTGACCAACTCCGATTTCGCAGAACGGCTGGCAGCACAGCGAGTGGAAGAGGCCTGGCTCGAGTGGTCACGAGTCAGTGAGCAGTACTTGCAGGATGCCTTCGGAATCCCTGCGGAAGAAAGGGGAAGGAGTACCGGCCGGGGGATAAAGACGTCGCCTAAGAGAGTCTGTATCACGGCAAGCACTGCGAGCGACGGGTCGGGGGCGGCGAACAGCAGACAGCTACGGCTCCGGAAGGCCATCCACAGGATGGAACGCATCTGCAGCTACCTTGCGCAGCGACGCGGGCCGGAGGCAGTTCCGCATGAAGTATCCCGTTGCTGGCAGAACAGCAGACGGCTGGCACAGGCGTGCATGAAAGGTGGCCAAGGGACAGAAGGATTCCCGGATCATGAGGAGGCGAAGCAGCTTCTCACGGCATTGCGGGAAGAGACGAGTAGGCTCGGAAGGGAAGGATCGGCGGCCAGGTTTACGAAGTACCGAGACAAGCTGAACGAGAGGGCCGATGCGAGCAGACGATGTCTGACAACCATCTGCGCCGGACGCGCTGAGCCGTCGGGGGTGTTGCGAACGGGGGCGGGAGTGACTGCAAATGTTGACGAGATGGACGAGGCGCTGAACACTGCGTGGGACCCTATCCTGCGTAAGTACAAGGACGGGCCAGAGCCGGAGTACGAGCCGTTTCGGGATCGGTTCCAGGATCACATCGGCCCACACTTGATGGAAGCCGGAACAATCACGGGGGAGGAGCTGCGAATTCTGCTGAGGAAGAAGCCGAAGAAAAGCGCGTCAGGGGTGGATGGCTGGCGCATGGCTGAACTGCGGGAGTTGCCGCTCCCCCTGCTGAATGCACTTGCAGACGTCATGAACCTGGTCGAAGCGACTGGGGACTGGCCGGCAAGCATGACAACTGCGCTGGTGTCGATGGTGCCGAAAGATGAGAGCCAAGACCCGCTGCACACGAGGCCGATAACCGTCACGTCCGCCGTGTACCGCTTGTGGGCCTGCCGCAGGCTTGCGGACATTGTCCTGTGGCAGGAGGGGTGGATCGAAGAAGGACAGAAAGGCTTTCGGCCGGGCCACCGGATCGAGGACGTCTTGATGGAGATAGGGCTCGAGGTGGAGGACGCCTTGCTGGACGGAGAGCCGCTCTACGGAGTGGCGCTGGACTTCCGGAAGTGTTTCGACATGGTCCCGCGAGAGGTAGTGCTACGCCTGGCTGAGGACTTAGGACTGCACGGTCGGGTTCTCAAGCCGCTGAGGGCGATTTACAGTCTGCTCGCAAGACGCTTCAAGTTGCCGCTAGGGGTGGGCAGGGAGTTTAGTGTGACCAACGGTATCCTTCAAGGGTGCCCTGTGTCCGTCATACTCATCAATGCCCTGCTGTCGGTAGTGATGAAAGCGGTCAAAAAAGAAGCTGAGGGTGTGAGTCCTAAGTCGTACGCGGATGATGCCACACTACTGTCCAGGCTGTCGGAGGCCGCACTGCAAAAGGGAGTCGACATTGTTGACGAGTTCTGCACACTCACCGGAATGCAGCTAAACCTCGAGAAGACCATCGCATTCTCGACGAGGCAGAGGCACCAGTCGACGCTCAGACTCCGAAGCGGAAATGCGCTGCTGCGATTTAGCAAGTCCGTCACGTGTCTGGGGGCCCTAGTCTCAACGGCGAAGAACAGAAAGGAGAGGTCCGACTCTAAGAGGGTAGAGAGGGCGGCGGCCCTAGCGGAGGGCCTCCGCCACGCGCCATTCCGGTACGAAAAGCGGGTCCGTATTGTGCAGTCGAATGTGTTGCCGGCAGCGCTATCGGGCTGCTCCTTCGCGCCGGTGTCAAAGGTGGCGATGAAGCGGTTGACGACGTCGGTGATGGGTCTGATCTGGGGTGGAGCAAACCCGAAGCGCGCGAGAGAAATGGTCCTGAACTTCCAGGAGAAGGGCCACCTGACGGACCCCGGTACGTGTTTAGCGTACCGGGTGACGACGGCGTTCTACGCGGCGTGCGAGAGGCTGCCGCGACTGCTACCTCTGATGGAGAGTATCCGGGGGCGGTACGCCGAGGGGGACCAACCCCTCGGCCCAGTCGGGCTGGCGATGAGGAGCATGGAGGAGTGTGGACACATATGGGAGCCTGGGCCCCTATCTCGCACGCTACGACGGAATGGTGCAGTGTTCGACCCGCTGGCCTCGTCGCCCTCGAAGAGGGGGCACGAAGTGAGGGCGGACCTGAGAACGAGGACGTGGGCCCGACTGATGGCGAGAAGGCCAGGATATCAGGGGCTGGAAAGAGCCGACTTGGAGCGCACGAATGCGTTCTGGAAGACGAGGGAATGTTCCGCGCACACGGCGAAGCTAATTCGAGTTGCGATTGCGGGGGGTGTGAACACGGCGGAGTTCACGTCGCGGATGAGGCAGGCTGGAGCTGAGCCGCAGGCGCCCAGCTGCAAGCACTGTGGGAGCGGCGTGACGGAGAACGAACAGCATATCTACTGGGACTGCGACGCATACTCACACATTCGCCGGCGGGAAGCACACGCCGGGCTGATGGCGGCCAACCGAACCGAGTGGCCCCGATGCACGCTGGAACATGGTGTGGTTGTACCGGGGAACGCCCACTTATCGAGGCGGCTCCAGGAGATGATGGCTGAAATCCTTGCGGAACGTGCAGGGCTCGAAGCACGTGGCTGGGTAGCCAGGAACCCCACGACCCCCTGGTCGAGAGCGGATGCGATGCCTGCCGAGAAATTTGACCACCCCTTTGCGCGGATTGCCCCGGCATGGACGTGGGAGCGAAACAAGACCTGGGGACTACCGACGTTTTATGCGTTGGTAGCGTGGCTGTCTGACATGCAGTGGACCGAGAGCGGGCAGGCGTCAATGCTAGAGCTTGCGATCGACTTTGAACTCTTCTCGGGCCTCAGCATGCCGCTGCACGGGAATGCGCCGAAGGGGGTGAGAGAACGGGGAAACGTCCTGCGCTGCATGATGAGCGCGTTGGACAAGCTGGCGGCACAGCAAGGGCTGGGAAGCTGCATGAGAGGGGAGAGGGTGTGCCCGACGACGTCGCTGTCGTTCATGGGCATCTCGGGGATATCGGGTGTACGGCCCAGGCCACGCTTTCGCGAGGCACACACGGGGACGATACTTGAGGAACAAGTGAAAGGAAGCGATGTAGGGACGCAGTGCCCGGCGTACCCTGACTGGACGATCGGGAGAGCGGCGAGGTGGGCCCTGCCTGCCCCACCACAACTGCACCCAGACCCCGTGCATATGCCGGGTGTCGATATAGAGAAGGCACTCGTCACGTGCGCGACCCATCACAAAGGGAAGTGTGAGGCGTGCAGAGCACTCGTCCGAAGGGACGTGCCCACGGTAGAGATGTGCTGCCGGCACCATCACCACGCGAACGATGGGCAGCCGATCGCGGTGTGCACAGAGCACAGCACGACGAAGTGCGGCGAGTGCAAGACGGCGGCGGCGTGTTGCCGCAGCGGGCATCATGCCTGCCGCACGCATGGCAGAGGAACCTGCCAAGAGTGCAAGAGGCTCCCTACGCTGACGCAGAGGCGACCGGCGGCATGTTGCCGCCGCGGCCACCACCAGTCCAACGAACCGAACGTCCCGTCAACCCCCGGACGCAACAAGAAGAAGAGGCCCTCCTCACCCACCCAGGTGGGCGTACAACGGGGAACGCCAGTTGGAAAGCGAGCGGCGCAAGCGCCGCCCGCGGCAACGAAAAAGGAGACGGCGACGACCGGACGGGCGACCAAGAGGCCGCCACCAACGCCAGGAACCAGCGAACGACCAGCGCTGAAGAAGAGGGTGCTCGGCACCCCGAAGGAAGGCCCGATCGCCGGCCGCAAGCGGAAGAAGACGAAGGCGACCACCCCCGACTCAGGGGTGCATCGAAGGAAGAAGAAGGTACCGAGGGCAGGCAGCTCTCAGAAACGACCGGGGACCACGGGCACACCAATGCCCTCGAAAGTGAAAAACGGACACACGTGCCCGCCCTCGTACTCGCCGACTCAGTCTCTGGAATCGCAAGAAAGCCAAACCCCGCTAGCTCCACAAATGCTCGACCTTGACGACGCAATGGCAGGTGACGACGTCATCCGATAACCTGACTTTCAAGGCAGTGCATGTTAATCCACGTGGTTCATGTACTTAAAAGAACTCAATGCTTAACAAAATTTGACGTGGGCGGCTTTGGATTTACATCTGAATGACACCTCAATACAAAAAGAGTTGTCGACAACTAGCAAGTAAAAGAATAAAACAAAACTACGCACTTCTTTGCAGGTTCCTGTGCGTGCTATCGGGACCGTCGTTCGCGAAAGAAGTCGCGGCGCACAACCCGACGAACGTGACGCTGGCGGCCCTCGACGAGAAGACGGCGGCGCGGGCGCAAGAAGTCCTCAGCGACAGGAACTTCCGGGCGTACACCGCCACCGACGTGATCGGAGCCGAGCTGTGCGGCGCGCTGAAGAACGTCATCGCCATCGCGGCCGGCGCCTCGGACGGGTTCAACTTCGGGAGCAACGGCCGGGCGGCCCTGATGAGCAGAGGGCTCGCGGAGATGACCCGCCTCATCGTCAAAAAGGGGGGGAAAGCGTCGACCGTCATGGGCCTCGCCGGCGTCGGCGATCTGGTGCTCACGTGCTCGTCGACGATGTCCAGGAATTATACCGTCGGATACCGCGTAGCTAAAGGCGACACCATGGACCAGATCCGCAAGGACACCCGGGCCGTCGCGGAAGGCGTAAAGACCAGCGCCGCCATCGAGCAAATGGCGCAGGCTCTCGGCGTCGACATGCCGATTTGCCACGAGGTCTACAACGTCATCCACAAGGACCTCCCCATCAAGCAGGCCCTGGCGAATCTGCAGGTGTGCACTTTTCTTTCACAAACAAGCACCTGCACCCCAGGTACGGCAGTTGAGAGGGGAAAACGCGCGAAAAACAGAGCTTTCAAAGCATTTCAACTGCGGTGATGGATGGCTTGGCTCTGGGAACGATGGAGGCATGCATCCGACCCCGAAGAAGAGCATCTATTTGTTACAGGCACTCCACATTTGTCGAGCAAAATGGTTTTCCGTTTACTAGAGCGAAAGTTCGCTTGAAAACTCCGGGGGTTTATTGTCTCCGGGTGACCTTTGGCACGATGGAAATATATCTTCGCTCTGCGTGTTCTTGAGGGCGGTGGTTACACGAAATTACAGCGCGCGCTAAAATAAGTCGAATAGTCGGCAATATGCACCAAGATACGCACGTACTGCCTCCACAGCAGATACAATACGCACACTTCCTACAAGGAACCTTTACGACAATGGTCACCCGGAGACTTTAACACCCGGAACCCTAAGCGAACTTGCACTCTAGAAAGTGGACCAACCATCACCCGCCCAATCCCAAGCACCCCGCAGGGTTTCACGACGGAGTGGCACGTCACCCGAAACTGTGTTCCCAAGGAGCCGCCCACCGGTTTTCTCTAGCCTGGCCCATCTGACTGGTGGTGGTCCACACCCTATGTTTGATGCGTTCTCACTCAACCCACACGAAACGCACGTTGAATCTGGGTTTATTGCCGGGGCGCATCGGGGATGACCCAACGTGTGGGGTTTCGGTTGGACTCACCGAGCAAGGATCGGTGAGAACGGACCCCCACAAGTCTGTACCCACGCTTTTCGTGAGAAAGAGTGAAGAATAACAACCGGCAAACTGCACCCTCCCACTTTTCGCAACCCTCTCAACCCCCCCCTCCATACCCAAGCCTCTACGGTCAACCGGAGACTTTAAAATACCGACCTTCCAATCCACAAATATCGCTACTAAAAGCTCAACATGCAAGCGTGTGGGACCCACGCCTAAATTCAAAGCGAATTTCATCTTGGCGTCGGTCGCAACACTTACAGTGTATATGCATACCTACCTCATACTACCCGCCTCACAGCCTCAATGGTCAACCGGAGACCCTAAAACACCGAACCTCCAAACCACAATAAACGTTAAAAGGCCCCGAGGCTCTGCTACTCCATTACGTCCACCGACTAACGGCAACAAAACACAGAACCGCCCACTCCGTTCGGAACTGGAAGGATTCGAGTACCATGTCAGGACGCCCATCGTATCGAAGCTGTAGTCAACGACGAGAAGACGACGTTTCGAAATGCGACAACGCCCCAGGGCACAACCACCCACACTCACACACACGCACACATTTTCACTCTACAAAAAGAAAGAAAAAAGGAGAGCCGGCGCGGGAGAAAGGTTAGCTCCCCATACCCGCCCCGGAGTTGGCATTCTCCTCGCTCCCGATGGCACCCAATACAGAACACCAGCTGTCCAGGGCCTCGGGACGTATTTGAAAGGTGCGCAGCGACACCTCCCGTTTGTGAGCACAAGAAGTGCACAGGGGAAACCCTGCTACACGGTTGCGAGTCTGCGTATTCAGCGGCACGGGCCTGCGGGTCAGGTGGTACCTGATCCTGCAAACTAAAAACATCACGGCGCCTGGCGCTGCATCCAAGACCGGAGACGGTTCCGTAGGCAGAGCGGACGGATGGAAGGGCACATTGCTAATTCCGACTCAAGCTTTTGCATGCTGTCATCACCGTCGCGCTCTTGCCCCCTTCATTCCCGGTGACACTGGCATGAAAGTGTCAGACTAGCCCACCCAGGGCTTCCTGGTAGCTTCTCTGCAGTTGCTTGATTTTTTTGACACAATGCGCTCCCCATCCCCCCATGTTTTTATGCAAGCCCGAAGCAGCAAGAAGACCTATTGTTCGATTTGACGACCGGCTCCATCGGGTTCTTCTTGGTTCACGCGAAAAAAAGAAGAGTACAATAAGCTAAGGCGGCTTGGCAAATGCCTCGTGCGCAGTAATTGACCGCCAGCACTGGATGAAATATTATCAGCCATGAAGGTTCGCATTTCCCTCTCGTGACGCGAGAAGAAAAGGGAAAGTGTTGGTTTGCGCGTCTATTTCCAGCTATCGCCGAGCCAAGCTCGGTAGGCGGTGTGGTAGCCGAAAAGCTCTCAAGCTCGCTTAATGCGTCAGCGTAGTGTGCGTGCAATCGAACACGCATCGAGCTCATTCCACTTCCACACCAGCCAAAGCGGACGTTCTTCCCAGTTGCTCTTGGCTGTGCTGACACCGTGGGTACGAGCTGAATAGCCAGTTTGGAATAAATGCGCTTACGTATCCTGTTTGATGATGATGATGTAGCTCTTGGAAATATTCTGAACTTGCGTCGGGATGAGGATCGTTGATCCTTATTCTTATCACCGGACCCCCGACGTACCTACTCCTATTCGTATCCATTGAGGTTGTAGTAGTAATTACCCGTTCTTCTACTCTAATTCAAGTAGAAAACGTCGAAAAACGACGCAGTGCCAAAAAAAGCAAGAAAGAACAGAAACAAAGACGGGCAGGTGCCAACAAACGTAGCCGGAAAAAAAAAAAAGAAAATGGCAAGGTCGCCACCGGCCGTCGAAACGACACATTGCTTCCCCTCAAGCGACACGATGAGCTTGTTGCGGAAATATGAGCGCTCTTTTTGTCCGTCAGACGGAGAGAGACGACGCCTGGCTTTCACCTACCTCTTGTCTGACTTCAGTCGCCCTGCTGTAATCGCAGGGCGAAAAAGCTGAGCTCTACACCCCCTTTTTTTGCTGTCTCCTCTGTCTGAACGGTCGAATTCTTGCGTTGCACGTGCGGTCGCCTGCACACTGACAGAAAATAAGAGTGGCATGAATCACGCGTACATACGCCAGCGTACGTGGGCCCGCGTGTTTCTGAAAGCCTGGCTGCTTTTGCCTTTTCTGCCTCCTTCTTTCCACGTTTCCCCGCTCTTAACCCCCCACGGTGCATCCACCCCGCTCTTGGCAACTTCCTGGTGACGCGATGGCGGGAACCTCACGCTCCTCTCTCCTACGGTGCCCATTCCCTTTTTTTGGTGCGAACAATTCTTTGCGGGTTGCCACAGGCCGAGTGGCAACAACCTTCGGCGGTTCATGGTGTTGTTAGTACCAACAATCTTGCGGGTTGCCCTTCGATGTATTATACAAGGCTAACAAGACGTAGGCAGCGTGTTTTGGTAGTTGAATTCCTTACCTGAAAATGACGCAAGGTGAAATACAAGTGGGAAACCGATCAACTGGCACGCACAAACAAAACGAAGCGCCTGTCTTTTTTCCCGAGCACTGCACCTGTCAACCCGTCCTTCTTCAAGAGGCGTCTTCCCACGGGACCGCTGTTCGCATCCTGCTGATGTCCAAGCTACTCTCGAACAGCTTCGGTGCCGATTCCACTTGCCACAACAAACTGACGGTGCGCGTGTTGTGCAATTTGCTTGAACGGGTAAACCACGCAGCCTTTTATCTCCGAGGTTTTGTTATCCCGCAATCGAACCAGGTTGTAATACCTAAGCACATACACGACTTCCGCGGCCTTCTTAAAACGTCTCCCAGAGAAGGGAAATAAAACTGACATCAGAAGATTCGCGCCTTCTTGGTCTTTGCGCCCTTCCCTCGTACCTAGAGCTTCTTTTCAAGACGTGGGTATCATCGCTTCATCAGGAGCACCGACGTGCTAGCACCCGAACATGAAGTAGTCGACCAATCGTGCTCGTCCGGGAAGCAGTGCTCTGTGCGAAGATGTCTGCAGAACAAGGGCAGTTCTTCCTCTTTCGGCTGGTGCATTCTCGCTTTTGGGTACTTTGGTTCGCATACCTGCTGCGGATCTTATCTTCGTCCTACTGAAACCTAACCTAAACGAACAGGCTGCCACGCCCCCACCCAGTCCCTCTCGTGGCCCCACCCGACACAACACAAAGATTTAACCTAAGCGATAATGGCGCGATAAGGTTGCGAATCCGAGCTGGAAATAATCAATCAAAAAAAAGGCAACCAGCAAAAAGAAGAGCGGCTCCCATGCGGGCGGCACTGCGCGGTACACTTCGTACATACAAGGGCAAAGCTTGCTTCGGTGCATTTTCGCGTCCGAACGCTGTCAAACTTAACACCCGAAGAGCGGCTCTGGTCCGCAAGACGCCGAGTCGGTTGTTCAAGCGCACGAGCCGATGTGGGGCTTGAAAAAGCTCATGGGCATGCTCGTCGCCATCACCGCGGCAGCTGTGGTGTCGCCGATTGTGTACATCCGCTTCGTCGCACCCGAGGAGCTACCGGCGAGGACGCCGGAGACGCTTCGCTTGACTGAGGTGCGCAGCGAGCGCCCCGCCGAAGGCAACGCCACTTCGTTTCCAGCCGGGCGGCTGCCGGTAGCAGCGGACGGCCGCAACGCGACGGCGGAGATCTTGAACCCGGAGCAGTGTTCCCCAGGCCCCGGCCTGTCCAAGCTAGACCACGGCGACCCCAGCCGCTGCAAGCTCCCCTGGTTGAAAAACGCGGGGACGCGCCCCGGGTGTGTGCCGAACAGCACGGTGGAGTACATCCGCCGGTTCGTCAGCTTCTCGATCACCACGGGATCCGCGGACGGGTTCTTCCGGGCTGATCTGATCCTCTGCACGTGGTTGTACCACGTCCCCGGCTCGAGCCTCTTTTTCTTCACGGACAACGTCCAGAAGGCGGGCGACCGCTTCGGGAACTGGGTGCAGGACGTGATCCCGCAGGGCGTGAGCTTCAGCAAGGAGCAGCAGGCCGCGAGGGGGTACAACATCGACTGGGCGAGGGCGCAGTTCCGGTTCCTGTACGGGCTGAAGTACATCATCCAGAACGACCGCGATTCGAACACCGGGAAGCGCTGGTTCTTCCTAGTCGACGACGACACCTTCGTCAACCTGGACGGCCTCGTCGCAAAGCTACGCGAGCTGGACTCGAGAGGCCACACTCAGCACGGCAGATACTTCGGTGATAGAGGCTGGGGGGGTGCTGGGCATCTTTTCGACCGCGCGGCGTCCGAAACCCTGCTCCGCCGCCTCGACCGGGACTGCATCGGCAAGTACATGGTCCAGTCCTTCCACGCGTCCGACGTGACCCTGCAGAAGTGCGCTCCGTCCATCGGGCTGAAAGTCATCAAAGAGGACATGATGAGCCACTGCCAAGCGACCTACCTCCGTGAAAAGCTGCTCACCGGCCGGCTCGTATCCCTGCACACCAAGCGCGACATGGCCAAACCGGACATGCTGGCCGCATGGAGGATGCGGTTGCACTACCAAGTTATGTACCATAAGAACGTAACCGCCTACAACCTGCTGATGAAAGTGGGAAATTGTGCCTACGGAGGCTGCAGGAGCTCGCTCTGTCGAGAGGAGCACGACAAGACGAAGATGGAACTGTTCCTTGAAGTCTCCCACAATGCGACGGTGATGCCGATGTATTAACCGCGCCCGTGAACCGCTGGCGGCAGCTGACGACTACACAGTACGTATGCATAGTAGGAGTAGTGCTGTACGGTGGTACTGCGTGTATAGAGCACTAGCACTAGGAGGTTGTGAGTACTCAGTAGAGCATTAACAGCACGTCCATCCCTGCTGTGTGGTGCTACTGCATGGCGACAAATTCTTGCGTTCGATGCCCCAATACTGGTTGGAACTGTGAGGGAATTGGGGGGGCACACTGCTTCCGAAATTGACTTTGGCAAGGGACAAGCCGCCATGCATGTGCTTGAGTAGGTGGTGCGGGTATAGTCTAGTCAAGCGAGATAACCCCCAAGGGAGCAGCTGCCCTTCACCGGTCCTTCAGCAAAAGCATCGACAAGAGTCGGGACGGTTCACTGTTGCCGCGCAAGCTGCTCTACCGGCTCCAGCACCGCTTACTCCGGCACCGGGGTTGCCGACAGCGGCTTGCGACGAAAGCAAAAAAATTGGGCATCCGGGCTTGCACCAGCTCAAGCGTTAAATCGATAAAAAAAGTAACAAGAAATGCGCGGGAAACCGCCAGAAAGAAAAGACACAGACGCGAAAGCCGACCCCCCTTTCTAATCTTTTGTTTCTCCTTCGGCCGCCGGCCGTTTATTTGTCGATCGGGAATCTGCGAAATGGAGGCGAGCCGCACCGTCTTAGCGGCTTTCAGAGGCAATCTTGCACTGATGCGCAGCGGCAGGATTGCCATCATCGATCCTCGCCACGCGATGCGGGTTTAATCATTCCCCGTCCTCTTCAACATAGGTGGCCGAAGGGCTCGCAAGCTCGTTCAATGCGTCAACGTAGTAAACACTAGTATATTCAGGAACATCACAGTTGTAGAGTACGGGAGGAACCGGAAATCTCCGGAAAGATGGTACCCGCATTCCAACTCGTCTTGGGAAAAAGGTCAGTCGACGACCGTATGCAGGTGGGGGGAGGCCCTGGGACTGCGAAGGCGTGACCACCCCATAAGGAGGACTCTCTATCTTGCGTTATCTCTCTGCCCCGGTATTCTGCCACTGGCTCGACGTTCCGCACGCAAAAAGTCGCGCGCAGTCTCTCAGGATGCGGTGCATGCGAGGACGTTTAGGAGCATTTCAACGCTATCTCGCCTCGCGAGTTGCGAGGTCCTTCTGTCAGGGGCTTTTGCGTTGAGGGCGTCGCAGGCCTTCTACTGGCTCCCTTCCGCACTTCTTCTCCCTTCAGTGGGTGAAATCGGCATCCAACCCGGCGGATCTGCTTACACGCAGAAACTACGCATTACGGGTTTTCGGGAGTACCATCGCTGATCCTACAGGAGTGAGGGGGGTAAGGGTGCGATGGTGCGGTAAGACGCCACGCGAGCAAGCAACTGGTGTCTGCTGGCGGCGTGGCTGTGCACGACGTGCGCCATCTACGCGGAGTTCCAGACGCTGGCCGCGACCGAAGTCCGGCAGCAGGAGCGGCGCATGGACGCCGCCGAGCTCCGGAGGGCGGCGGCGGCGGGGCGGCTGCTGGTGATGGCGGCGAGGTCTGGGGCGACAGGCGCCGGACCGACCCCTTCGACCTAATACGGAGTAGGGCTACATTCTTAGACTCCATATGCAGCTGGTGGCTAACTGAGTGTCAACGGTCCTAACAGGGCTTATAAATTCTCCACTGCGGCGAAATAATCAAAGATCGACTTATACGCAGAAACTACGCATTACGGGTTTTTGGGAGTACCATCGCTGAATAATCCTACAGGAGTGAGGGGGGTAAGGGTGCGATGGTGCGGCAAGACGCCACGCGAGCAAGCAACTGGTGTCTGCTGGCGGCGTGGCTGTGCACGACGTGCGCCATCTACGCGGAGTTCCAGACGCTGGCCGCGACCGAAGTCCGGCAGCAGGAGCGGCGCACGGACGCCACCGAGCTCCGGCGGGCGGCCGCGGGCGGTGGCGGCGGCGGCGGTGGTGGGGCGGGCCGGCTGCTGGTGATCGAGCACGGCGGCGAGGTCTGGGGCGACAGGCGCCGGACCGACCCTTTCGACCTGTCGGCCTGCGGCCGGCGGTACGCCGTCTCCGTCGTCCCGGCGCGCGACCCGCGCCTCGACGCCCAGTTCCTGCGGGGCTTCGACTTCGTGTCGACGGTGAGCGCCGCGGTGCTTTTTGACGGCACCCGCAACCTCTCCACCCTGCTCTCCGACCTGCTCCGCGGGATCGACGGGCCTGTCGACGGATCCGGCTGCGCGGAAGGGGTGGGAGCGGGTGCGCCTTTGTTGGTGGCGGGGTGCACAGTGCTAGCGCAAGACGGCACTGTGTTCGCGTCCGGGTACGAAGTGGCGCGAAACGCGTCGGGAGCCGACGCGATCGTCCCCCGGCTGCGCGGGGAGGAAGCAGGGTACCGAGCGGTGGCCGGCGGTGCGTGCGCGGCGGCGTTTCTGGTGAACGCGGACTGCATGGCCTTCCGGAATGCCGCGTGGGGCCCCGCCGGCGGAGTCGCGGCGGCCGGGCGGATGTCGGACGCGTTCCACGCGGCCCTCCGGGCCGCGCCGGAGGTGCGCGTGCTCGGCCGCGAGGCGCAGGTGACCGTCCGCCAGCACATGGCGGTGCTCCGTGGCCACCGCGACGCGCTCCTGCGGCTGAACCTGCACGTCGGGAAGCTGCGCCGGGTATCCGCTGGTCTGCGGGGGGCGTTGGACGCCGCGATAGGCGCGCTCGGGTCGATCGTGGCGGTGTGCTCCAACTATTCAGACCCCGGGGACCCCCCGTCGTGGGGTTGGCAGCGGAGCCTGCTGGACGGGAGTCGGAGGGCGGACCAGTCGTTTTTCGACCGGGTTCTGCCCTTGCTGAAAGGCGGGGACGGCGAGGCGGCGGCGGTGCCTCTGCTCGCTGCTCTGACCGCTCGGATGCTCTCGGAGCAGCCGCGGCACGCGAGTTGGCGGCGCCGGAGCGCGACGGACTGGGCGTCGGCCGCCTTCGCGTTCACGGCCGGCGTGTCGAGCCAGGCGCCCGGAGCCGTCGGAATCGTGGGGCGGGCGACCGCCGCGCTCGAGTGGGGCAAGCTCGGCAGCTACAAAGTGAGCCCGCGCGGGCATCCGGCCGCGCAGAGCATCGCGGCGCCGTCCCTCGCGCCCGACGCGATGGCCCGCTTCCGGCGGCAGCTGCTGCCGGCGGCCTTCCTCGCCGGCCGGGCGCCCGACCCGGCCGTCGTGGTCGTGTGGACCCTCCCGTGCTGCTTTTGCTGCGGGTTCGTGAACGAAGCGGTATGCGAACGGCGATCTTCCGGTTTTCTCTAAGAAGGCCACCGCGTTGGATCATGCGAGGTCTCCTGGCCCCAAGCGTTGACATGGCTGCCTGAGCCGTTCGGTGCCGGTACATAGACGACACAGCATTGGCGTTTGTTCGTGGGTTGCCCACTATTTCGGCGTTGAACATTGGACTAAGGGGGTACTTCCCCGCAGAATGTCCCATTTGCTATGAAAAACAACAGCTGCCCGCATGCGGCGCTGAATTCAGTTTCAACGCCGTTGTTACTGCAAGCAGCCGAGCACGTGAAGCTTGGCTCTTCCCGGGTAGCAGGCTGTCCCCGGTACACTTTGGCTCGCAGAAAAGGAGGTGTCGCTGCTCACCTGCCAGATCCGTTCAGCCGCATCCAGTGCTGTTCCTTTCTGGAAAGCTTAATAATAACAGCTTATTTCGACGGGACCAGAGGGGGAGAAACCGTACACCTACCAAGTGGGTCTTTTTGTTGAACGCTTACGCTGGTCAAACACTGATGACAAACCATGCCGCGAACCCAAACCGAAAACTCCTTCAAAATTCCAATGGCAAATGTCACCCAAAACACGGCAGATAAATACCGTTTCGGGCTTTCCCAGAAAAGTGGGAAATCGAGCTCGTGAGCGAAATCGGAGAATTTGAATGCTAAGTTCCGGTGAAGCAAAGTTCGGGCGAAGCAAAGTTCGGGCGATGCTTAGTTCTGGACCAGAATCTGGTCCAAGGGGACCCAAAAGCCGCGACAAGAAACGCAAATGTCGGGCACATTAGACCCCGAAACCCAAACTGCTGCCTCTACGCGCAAAGCCCAGCACTGTTTACAATTTTACCATAACACGAGACGACGACGACTCGGAAAAATGAAAAGAAAGGGTCGCAAGACATTAAAACACTGATCGTCCTTCAGGACCGACGGAACACAAAAAAACGCAACAGTTTTCGATCATGCGCGGGCTTCTCAGCCTGGGCGTCGACGTGCGGCTGGCGACGCCGATCGAAGACTGTCTGTGCCGGTCGGTGCCCGAGCACCTGACCCGGCAGCTAGAGGCCATCCGGATATCGGGCGCGTCGGCCGAGCTCCTCGCGCGGGGGAAGCCCGGGGGCGGCGGGGAAGGGAAAAGGGTGCTGCTGGTGCAGCACGGCGTCCCCTTCGAGTTCTCGGAGATGCGCGAGCGGGCCGGGATCCGGAACTGCTCCGGGATGAAAGTGGTGAGCCGGGCGATGTACGAGTTCACCGTCATGCCGCCGGACCACGCGTACTACATCAACATGCTCTCCGACGAGACGTGGACGCCGTCTGCCTTCGGGCGCCGCATCATGGCCGGCAACGTCACGGTCCCCGTTCGGGTGGTGCCCGAGTCAGTGGACACCGACGCGTTCCACAACGAACCGGGGGCTCCGACCTTCGCTACGCTGCCGCCCCCCGGCGTGCGCGGCAGTGCGCTGCGGTGGGGCCGTGCGCCGGCGGCCGGCGCCTTCCGGTTTCTGTCGGTGTTCAAGTGGGAGCTGCGGAAGGGGTGGGATGTGCTGGTCGCGGCGTTCGTCGCTGCGTTCCGCGGGCGCGCCGACGTGTCGCTGTGGGTCAGCACGATCCCCCACCTCGACCCGGAGGCGCAGCGGCAAAAAATCGAGAGCGGCGTCACGGCAGCCGTGGCACAGGCGCTGTCAACTCTGCAGCTGGCCCCCTCTGACGTGCCGCCCATCTGCATCATGCACGCGGAGCTCGCCTCCGGCGATGTCCCGAAGCTGTACCGAAGCGTCGACGCCTTCGTCCTCCCCACGAGGGGCGAGGGCTGGGGCCTGCCGATCATGCAAGCACTGGCGACCGGCCTGCCGACCGTCGCAACCGGGTGGTCCGGGCAGATGGACTTTTTAACGGCGGAGAACTCGTTCCTGGTCGACTACCGGGAGGAGGAGGTGCCGCGCGATTCTTCGTACACGTGGTCCGTTGGGAATAACTGGGCGGAGCCTTCGAGGGAGCACCTCGCCCAGTTGATGCGGCGGGTCATCGACGACCCTGCGGAGGCTGCCAGGCGGGGTGCCAACGGCAGGCGTGACGTCGAGACGCGGTTTTCCCTGCTCCCCGTGGCGGACGCGTGGAGGCGGGAGATCGACAGGATCATGCGGTGAAGCGCTGCTTCAGTCTCGACGTGACTCAGACCTGTTCACCTGTCGCCAGCGATGCACGCGTGTCTGGTTCGAAACAACAGTGCCAAGGGCTGTATAAGGCACATGATCGACGGATCATGCGGTGAAGGCAGCCTCAGTGGCGACGTGATTCAGACCTCTTCACGTGTCGTGTGTTCAAAATTGCAATGTCGGTCTGTGCGAAAGCACGAGATTGACAGGATCATGCGGTGAAGCGCTACTTCAGTCTCGACGTGACTCAGACCTGTTCACCTGTCGCCAGCGATGCACGCGTGTCTGGTTCGAAACAACAGTGCCAAGGGCTGTATAAGGCACATGATCGACGGATCATGCGGTGAAGGCAGCCTCAGTGGCGACGTGATTCAGACCTCTTCACGTGTCGTGTGTTCAAAATTGCAATGTCGGTCTGTGCGAAAGCACGAGATTGACAGGATCATGCGGTGAAGCGCTACTTCAGTCTCGACGTGACTCAGACCTCATCTGTGTGCCGGTCTGTCTGAAAGCATGAGATCTGCGGCAACGTCTCTGTCTCGCCGGTAGCTGTGCTCTTGTGTTCTTCATTTCCTGCAGGGCTTCTGAGGCGCAGTAGGGGAAGGTTGACACTTCTCTCGGCTAAAGCGGCGTTTTGAAAGCTTCGCTTGTGGGGAGGAGACGTCATCATGTGCGTACGAGGCGGAACAGATGGGAAACAGAGGATACCACGTGCATCATGAATGAACGGAATACCCCGAGCAACAGATACCTGCAAACAACTGTTTCCCTCGATTCAACTGAGGCTTGAATGAAGCGCGTGCAACTGGGCTTCTGAAGCACAGAAGCACATTTGAAGACCAATCGGCCAAGGTGCAGCTTTCACGTGAACGCCTACAGTGACGTGTCCTTGCGACTCTACAGTCTGCGCGTCTTCGCCGATGGTCGACCCCAAACATTGTGGGCCACCTGCACGATGGTAAGCACTCTGCACCGACGGCGACCCGGAGCACAAATTTAAGCAACCTTTGCCACACCCACATCACATTACACCTTTTTCCTCAGCCGGAAAACGTCTCTCTTTCCAGTATTCCCTGGGAAGGGGAGAGGGGGGGGGAGGCTGTGCAATCACTAATGATTTACCCACTTGCCACCGCATTCTGCTCGTTCCCGTTTCGCATCTTCTTTCCTTGTTTGTAGTCCGGCACGCATCAGCAGATGCCGCACTGTAGGAATTCAGCGTTCACAAGAGCACAGCAGTCTGTAAAACCCCGGTTTCTCAAGCGAACCCTGGCACCGACAAGCGAGCATGAGAAGTCGGGAAGACTAGCCGAACCATCGCCCACACTGAAGAAAATCAACCCGTAAAGCACATTCGGAGTCCGATTCCGCAAACGTCCGGTAGCACGGACGCCAGGAGCCCGCCCGTCACCCGGCACATGCTTTTGTCGTTGTGGTAGCTACCCAACTTGCTTTAACTGCAACAGAATTAACTGTCGTCAACCGCAATCACCATAACCAGACGCAGTAACACCTCGTTCCTGCCAAGTTTGAAACGCCGAACGCGCAGCTATTGCGTAATAGCTCCGCAAACGGACGGTATTACAGACGCCAGGGACCCGCTTGTCGGACGCCACCCGCGGCACAGGCTTTTTTGTCGTTCAGGACAACGTGGTAGCTACCCAACTTGCGACAACTGCAACAGAATTAACTGTCGGCAACCGCAACCACCATAACCGGAATACCGCGCAGTAACACCTCGTTCCCGCCTAGTTTACAACGCAGCTATTGCGTAATAGCAATCCACCAGAGGCAGGACCTAAAACCGGCCTACCGCAGAGACGGCGCGGGGGTGGGGGAGGGTGCCGTAAACAAAAAAAAGCTCGAGACATCGTCCATCCCCCTCCCCCCCGGGGCCTCCCCCTTTTCGCGTTTTGAACCATGATCGACGAGTTCGTGATCTTCCACCGCGGCGGGCTGGTGCTGTGGAAGATGACCTTCGCGAAGATTAGAGGAAACCCGGTGAACCAGTTGGTTAAGGGCGTGCTGCTGGAAGACAGGGTCGGCCTGGCGAGCCACACGCACGACGTGTACAAGATGGAATGGCTGCTTGATAACGACCACGGCATCGTGTTCGTAGCGGTGTACCAGCAGCTTCTCGCTCTCGGCTACATCGCGGACCTGCTGGAAGAAGCGAAGGACTCGTTCTTGAAGCAGTTCGCGCCGTCCCTGGCCCGCCAGCTCCACATCACGGCCCCCACGCGCTTCCGAGCGGAAACCGCGCGATTCGACGGCGAGTTCTCCGAGATCGTGAAGGCCGTCGAAACGGTGGCGGAGGAGCTGCGGGCGGCGGGTAAGCGGGACAAAGCCTCGGCGCCGCCGCGGGCCGACCCTGAGGCTGACAAAGACGCGCCGGGAGACGACGATTCGGACGGCGCCGGCGAGGAGGAATCCGAGTCGCCAGGCCCGGCGGTCGCGACGGAAGAGGTCAAGGAGAAGGTCCTGCAGGGGCGGGCGGCGCTGATCGCGAAGATGCGGAAGAGGCAAGACGCCGGCCCCGCGCGCAAGTCGGTGAAGGCGGCCGCGAGGAACAAGCCGGCGCCGAAGAAGAAGCCGCAGCGGAAGTGGAACGACCCTGCCGGCGGCCCGGACGGAGGCGCCGCCGACCCCAGCTACACCTCAGAACCCGAGGATGACCGCGTAATCGCGCAGACCGTCGACCCGGTGAAGGACGCCACCAACCTCGACGAGTGGCAGGTCGACGACGAACCCCGCTCCCGCTTCCAGAAGTTCCTGCGTGAACGCTTCGGGAACCGGGAGGTCGACAAGCGTGACGTGGAGGCGATCTTGCCCGAGCTGCGGGAGACGATGACAAGCAAGAACGTGGCCCAGGGCATCGCCGACTCGCTGTGCGCTTCCGCGTCCGCGGAGCTCACCGGGAAGAAGATCCCGAACTTGACGTCGCTTTCGACGACCATCAAGCAGTCGCTGACCGCGTCGCTGCTGCGCATCCTCACGCCGAAGCGGGACGTCAACATCCTCCGCGACGTGGCGAAGGCCCGCGAGCAGAACCGGCCGTTCGTCATCTGCTTCTGCGGCGTCAACGGCGTCGGGAAGTCGACCAGCTTGTCGAAGGTGGCGTACTGGCTGAAGGGCAACAACTTGTCGGTGCTCATCGCGGCGTGCGATACGTTCAGGAGCGGCGCCGTCGAGCAGTTGAAGGTGCACTGCGGGAGGATCGGCGTCCCGCTGTTCGCGAAGGGGTACTCGAAAGACGCGACCGAGGTCGCGAAGGAGGCCATCGCCAAGGCGCGCAAGGAAGCGTACGACGTGGTACTAGTGGACACCGCCGGTCGCATGCAGGGCAACGAGCCTTTGATGCGGTCCCTCGCGAAGCTGATCCACACGAACAAGCCGGACGTGGTCTTGTTCGTAGGCGAAGCGCTCGTCGGCAACGACGGCGTGGACCAGCTCAAGCTGTTCAACAAGTCGTTGGTAGACCACACGCCGACGGGCGAAGTGCAGCGAGGGATTGACGGCATCATTCTGACCAAGTTCGACACCATCGACGACAAGGTCGGGGCCGCCATCTCCATGGTCTACGAGTCGGGGCAGCCCATCGTGTTCGTCGGCGTTGGGCAGGATTACCAGGACCTCCGACAACTCAACCCTGCAGTTGTGGTGCAAACACTTCTCAACTAGCGGCTTCCGTACAGGTGGCCTAAACATGTCCTGCGCAGCTTGTGGGATAGCAAGCCTGCCGCGTGCCCCGCAGTTGAAGGCCTTGTGTATCGGAGGTCCAGACGGTCGCAACGCGGCGATCGGCAAGGAGCAGGAAGCCGTCCGTGTCCTCGTCTTCATCGACACCGCCGAGCGCGTGCAAAGTATCCGACAGCCTTCGACGCGGGTCTCTCGCGAAGTTGATCCGTACGAACACGCCGAGTTGTTCTGTTTGCGTCTGCACCGACGGCGTGTTCCAGCTCAAACTGTTCAACAAGTCGTTGGCAGACGCCGGGGATGAACGGCATATTCTGATGTGGTTCGACATCACGAAGGCAAAATATCCCCTGTCAGCCGCTACTGAGTCGGAGGCAACCCACTGTACGGCAGGACTACCGACTTCCACCTTTCACGTCGAGCTCACACCCTCATTTGTAGGGCAAAGGTTATCAGCTAGCGACGGCTGTAGTTGGGCCGGAAACTTATAAACACGTGCGTGTCAACCCCGCAAGCCACCAGGCTCAAACCGGCGGCGCGTAGAGCAGGTCTGGTATTGCAGAGCCGCTGCTGTGTGAACTTCTTCTGGGGTTTCATCCTACGTCCTGCTAAAAGCAGACCTGCTGGATGAACCAGAACCTGCACAGCTGCGTCCTTTTCTGCGCCCAGACCTCTTTCTTGACACCCAAACCCGCGTGCTTGATCTGTTTTTGCTCTCGGCGCGCCTTGCCACGGGATTCTGCGTTTCTTTTGGATTTCGGCCGTGTTCCTTGAACCGGGCTGCTTGGGACTTCCACGCTTGTGATGTGCCGACTGACAGTGGCGGAAAGAGGACCGAACCAAGCAAGATCTGTTGTCGCCGAACGGAATACGGCACCGGTCGTTCGCCATAGTCTCCAAACCGAGAATTCTTGCCCCGACCCTCCCTCCCGCAGCTTGTCGTAGCAGATAGGGGGACAACCGCTTGTCCTATCGTTCACTCACGCTTAGTCGTTTCCCTCGCACAGCTGTACGCCAAACTGTACCGTTCCCCCTCCTCTCCACGGCTTCTTTTCTTTGTTTTGTTTTGTTTATCATCCTGCGCCAGAGGGGGCGGTCCGCAGCATGAAGCTTGCCAGCAGTTTCGCGTCCCGTAACTGCGCCAGCAACCGCTGCACTCATCTACCCCCCCGTCTCGAACCATGGGGGTTTCTGCGCAGCTGCTTGGGCTGTGGACAGTGCGCCACAGTTCCAGTTGGGTGGTCGCTGCTCCTCTCACCCTTTTCCAACGGCGCGGCTGTATCATCAGGGGGGATGATTCTCATCAAGGCTCCCAACAACCCTGCCCAACTCAGTCCGAGGGGTAGTGCACATCGATCAAACCTCCCCAGTTTTCGATCGCAATATTTCACGCGAAACCCCCTCGCTTCTCTCGGTTCGCAGAACCTGAGAACAGGCGCAGGGGAGACCTGTATGCCTCCGTTTCCGGGCGGCGTTTTTGAGGTCGGGCTTCGGAGTGCGCACGCCTTCTTGGTGGGAGTGTCGTCCCAGGTTTCGCGGCCTTGGACGTCGCTTCGGTTTGGCTCTTGGGTTTGCATCATCGGCTTGGGCTCCGGGCGTCCGCACACGACACGCAGTATTATGGACCTTTCTTCTGAGGGGCTCACGCACTCAAAGTTCGACTTATACGCACACGACACGCAAACGCAAACACTCGAGGAACGTGGAAACAGAACGTTTTTCTCGACGACCCGGTCTGCACAAGCGCACTCTCAGAGCAAAACCTCGAACTAAGTGCAGGGGGGGGGGCGCCCTCGCCCAATCTGCCCCTTCGTCTTGAACCATGGGGATTTCACAAGCACCTGCTTTTTTGCAGGAAATCCTACGAGCCCGCCAGCTGCACACTACACGGGAGAAACGTGCCGCAACCCCAAGTGGGCACGAAGCGCAGGAAGCTCTGGCTTCAGTGCCGTGGCGTTCTGAAGATGCGCGTGGAGTTACGCGCTCCTTCCTTTTCTCCTTTTTTTTTGGTCCTGACAATCTTGCGGGTTGTTGGGCCCGGCACTGCATTGTGAAGGCTAAAAGACGCAGGCAACGTGTCTTGGTGGTTGATCAGAATTCCGAACCTGAATGAGAACAGGGTAAAAACAAGCGGGATACTGATCACCTGCCAACCACAAGTAACACGAAGTGCCTACCTGTTTCTTCAGTTCGCTTTCCCCGCTAGCTCAGTCTTCTTTCCTCGAAAAGGGGAGGTGGCCTCTTTTCGGGTTTTCCGCCCGTTCGCTCACAGTTGCAGTAAATGAAAAATGAAAAAAAAGAAGGCCCGACGACAAGAGAAGAGCGCCCTCCGGTGTCTGTCCTCCACCTTTCAAGCTTTCTCGCCCTCGCGAGATGCGTATGTTTCAACGACCCTGCTGCTGAGCGACTTTGCCGGCTGCTTCAGGTTTGCTCGGATCGTTGATAGGAATGTGGGTTGAGGAGGGCACCCATCGTCAGTGAAGGGCAAATGAACAACGTTCTTGCTCCTGGCTACGCCGCGCAGTGCGAATCCGAGTGTAGGATCGGCCCGTAAAACACTCAAGCCACGAGAGCAGTGTCCAGTGCCGCGGCGTGCGAGTCCGCAAACGTTTGGACCCCCAGGACCCGTGCGCCCGAGCGGCAGCGCTTCATCCACGTTTGATTCACATTTGACACGGATTTTGCAAACGCAAACGTTTGTCATGAACACTGGGTTCTATTGCTCCCGAGAGGTGCGGTCAACAATCTCTCCCAGCACGCAACCGTGCGCTGGAATTCCCTTCCCCCGCGAAGAAGACTTGATGCTAGCATCAAACATACAGCAGACAGGCAAGATTCGACCTGGACACGGAACTAGGTTTTTCTCCAGTGTCGAACAGCTGGGACCCCTACTGATGGGGAACCTCGTTGCTTTGGTTCCCGGCGCAGCTTCTGCTTCCGTGGTCACGTGCCACACCCTTCAACATGTTCTGATGTGTTCTCGGGAAGGGTTTTCAGCGCGGTAGCGATGACCCCTGCACACACTACAGGTGGGTGGGGAGAGGCCCCGGGACTGCCAAACCTCGTCCGTGTCCCTCCCAGGGAGCCGCCCCGGATCTCGCCTGGCCCACCTGGCGGAGGTCCACACCTTTGACTTGGACCTCCCCAGTGTCTGGGGCTTCGCTCCTTATCTTACGCTCCTTATCCTCGTTAGTGCGCCGTACCCCTCCCCTCCGCCTTAAAGAGCCAAAGACGGGGCAAGAAAAGCGGACGATGAGCCCCCCGAGGCGCGGGGGGTCGATGAGGCTGCTGGTCGCGGTTGTCGTGCTGCTGAGCGTGTTCCTGTGGTGGCGCGCCGCGACCTGGGCGTTGCGGACGGACCCCAACGCGGGCAAGCCGACCGCCGCCGCGCGGGGGTACGCAGAGAAGACCCGAAAGCCGAGAAATGCGGCGCCGCCGGAGTGGGTGTCCTGCACGTCCGAGGGCGGCACGTGCTCGTGCAGCGGCGCGGCGCGGTTCGGGGCCGGCTCGCGGTGGAGCGCGCCCCGCAAGGTCTGCGGCGCGGCGGGCAGCGAGTGGAAGTGCACCTCCGCCGCCTTCGGGGGCGCAGACCCGGCGCCCGGCGAGGAAAAGGAGTGCCAGTGCTTGGCGAAGGGCGCGCCGCCCGCATCGACGCCGTGCCTGGTGCGTGTTTATCTTTTTTTAGTACTAATCGTATCATAATCGTATAATAGTAATCTTGCGGGTTGCCCTTCAATGTATTGTGCAGGCTAAAAAGACGTAGGCGGCGTGTTTTGGTGGTTGATCAGCATTCCTTACCTGAAAATGACACAAGGTAAATACAAGTGGGAAACTGATCAACCGACATGCACAAACAAGCAGCATGTCTGTATAAAAAGGCGTCGGACGGCAGCGTGCTGTGCTTCATCACTCAAAACAAGGTTTACACACGTACGCACAAACAAGCTGGCTGTGCGCACAACTAGAGCCACGATGCTGTTAAGTACTAACAATCTTGCGGTTGCTCTTCAATGCATTGTGCAGGATCTGTCAAGCTACACTAATAATAATGCGCAGCTTCCGCTTCCGCGGTCACGTGCCACACCCTTTGACTTGTTTTGATGCGTTCTCGGGAAAGGTCAGCGCAGTAGCGATGACCACGAGAACACATACAGGTGGGTGGGGAGAGGCTCTGGGACTGCTTAGGCGTGACCACCCCCGTCCCTGTCCCTCCCAGGGAGCCCCCCCGGCTCTAGCCTGGCCCACCTGACGGTGGGGGTCCGCCTGACGGTGGGATTTTGTGTCTAACAAATGCAATTTGTCAAGAACAAAAACAGATCGATGGCAGCGTATTATCCTCACTCCCGTTAGATGAACAAAACAGGTTTGAAGGAAGTGCGCACAAACAAACACATGTGATTTTCATCCGTATAGGGGCTGGTGCACAAAGTGTCGGAAGACTGACTTACAAACCCCGAACCCACCGCACCCAGGAAGCTGCTGATGCAAATGGCGATGTCACGTGGGAGCACTGCGCCGAAGAAGGAGGAGAAGACTGCAAATGCAAGACAGCGGTGCGCTTCGGCTCGCCCGGCAAGCCGGACGGTTGGCACGTGAAGCGTGTCTGCGACGAAGAGTGGTTCCTGTGCGGCGCCCCTGCGTTCGGTGGCGGTGATCCAGCTCCCGGCGACGAGAAGCAGTGCGAGTGCGCTGCCGCTCCGTCGCCAAGCTTCAGCTCGCTTCCCTGTTTGGTGTGCAAACGGGGGGATTTTCCATTTTGTGTATATCGCCACTTCAGGTTAACTTCTTCTTTGTTCAACCCCCTGAAGGCTGCGTGAAGTTCTCTTCTCGATGATGCAGATTTTTTATCGCCACATATGCTTTGCTTCCTATCCCAAACGACTCTTCTCGACTTTCGTGGTGCATCAGCGAAACTGTGGCAGTAGTAATTTTGTCCAGAACTTCTCTCACTTCGTCCGCGAAGTTCTTGTTCCAGGTTTACTCCTCCCCGTTGACACTTTTTAAACCATGACCGCACCCTCAGATCACGGCGAAACAATGCGAAGACCAAGTGGCCGACTGCATCGACCGGAAGGAGAGCGGCCTCTGCACCTCGCAAGCGGAGAGGATGGCGCAGCGGTGCCGGAAAACGTGCGGCTTGTGCTCCGGTGGGGGCGAGCCCGCGAAGGAAGCCGTGGCGCAGGTGCGGCCGCGCGACGTTTCGGGGCCCACACTCGACCCCTCCGACGCCAAGCACATCCTCGCGCAGGTGCAGCAAATGCAGCGCGAGCCGTACGTGGACCCGACCGCGTGGCGGCGAGAGGAGCTCGAGAAGTACCCGGATCTGAAACACAGACCGAACCCGGTATGTCGGGTGGGGTGATATTCCCGTTGGGGAGCATGTGCTGGCTTTCGTGTCTCCGCGTGACCTTTACTCTTTGGGCAGCCAAGGCAAGCTGTCTCGTACATGGGGGGCACAGCAGAACAGAAACAAAAATGAAAGCGAGCGTTCGGGAAGCACACGAGGGCGACTCGTAACACCCGTGCGGTGCTACTGCAGATAAAACAGCCAATTCGTGCCGCAGTGAAAATTGCACACCATGAACGGCGAGCACCCAGACAGGGAAAGAAAGTAACACCGCAAATCACGACACAGATCGGCACGTGCCGCAAGAACGCGGACGCCTTCGACACGCTGGTGGCGAAGGTGAAAATCGCCCCCCGCCGGGACGGCCCGAAGATCCTGTGCCTCGTGTACACGATGGCGGGCAAAACGGAGCAGTTGCAGGCCATCCGCGACACGTACGCGCCGCACTGCGATGGGTTTCTCGCGATGAGCACGGAGACACACCCGGACACACAGCAGACCCGCGTGTTCCACAAGGGAAGCGAAGCGTATAATAACATGTGGCAGAAATCGCGCAGCATCTGGGCCTACGTCGCGGAGGAGGAAAAGAGAGGGAAGCAGTACGACTTCTTCATCATCGGCGGAGACGATCTGTACGTGATCGTGGACAACCTCCGCGCGTACCTGGGATCGAGCGAGATCGTCGAGGCCGGCACCAAAGATGGCATCCCCGGCGCGCAGCCCCTTTTCCTGGGGAGGCGGTTCAACGAGTCGCACACACACATCATTTTCAACAGCGGGGGCGCGGGGTACGTTCTCAACGCTGCTGCGTTGCAGCTCCTGTATTCGCGGCTGGACCTCCCGGTGTGCCAACCAGACAGCACGACGTCTGCAGAGGACCGGAACGTCGCACTTTGCTTCCGGGCCATTCAGCTCTTTCCCCACGACACGCGTGATGCCAAGAGGGAGGAGAGGTTCATGCCATTTACGCCTGACTTGCACTATGTGTACAGAATCGCGACTGCGCAGAAGAACGATTGGTACAAAAGGTACTCCATCGGCCTCAAGGAAGGCATCGAGAGTGCGTCTGAGGAGGCTGTTTCATTCCACTACCTCAAGCCGCCCGCCATGCGCCGGCTGCACGCGTTGCTCTACAGCTGCCGTGAACAAGACGGGGAGTAGACGATGCTACTGCACGTCGGTCTCAAGGAGAGAGGCAGGCATCGAGAGTGCGTCTGAGGAGGCAGTTTCATTCCACTACCTCAAGTCGCCCGCCATGCACCGGCTGCACGCGTTGCTCTACAGCTGCCGTGAACAAGACGGGGAGTAGACGATACTGCTCGTCGGCGATCTCAAGGAGAGAGGCAGACATCGAGAGCGTGAGGCCGTTTCAGTCCAACACCTCGAGCCGCCCCGCCATGCGCCGGCGACAATACACCGCTGCCGACCGCACAGCTGCCGCAGTAGTCGTAGCTCTGCGAGTTGTAGTCATTTGTACGGTTGTGAAAACAGGCGAGGATCCCAGGTGGTGCGAAATGCACTCGCCACGCCTCACATGAGATCCATCTTCGTTGTCATGCCGGATGCCAGCCGGACACGATGTTGGTGGTAGGAGAATGTGCTTCCGAGCCGGAAACTGTTTCCTGATGATGGGAGAGGGGCGGCCCATGCCGCTTTCGTCGAACTGCGCTGTATGTACAGGCCGATTGGCTCAAATGTTACTCCATCAGCCTCAAGGCAAGAGCGCGTCTGAGGAGGCACTTCCGCTACCTCACACCCCCCCTTTGCCACGCGGCTGCTCGTGCTAGTTATGGTCAGCTACTGCACATACCGCATATTCATAGGACCACCAGTCGCGAAAAAATTGAGAGCAAGTCTATTCAGACAACTGAAGATGTCGTAAAACCAGTTCCACCCCCTGCGACAGTAACGACGATGCCGATCGGTCGTACCGCATTGTCTGTATCCATTGGCCACTTCCGGCACGTTCCCATAGTTCTGGGATAGTTCCCCGGGGAGGTACCATATGGCGCACCCGCCGCACCACAGATGAGAACACCTCGTTGCCACTCTGCTGAAAACCGTGCGCTCTTTCACCCCACCGAGCACGTGCTGCCCCTTCACTGCGGGTCAGCTGGTCGTTCCTTCTTTTGCGAAGCATCGACCTTCCGGCATTCCGTGCGGTGGCCGACCCTGCCATCTGCCTGCTCCAACAAAACGTAGTCCCGCTTGGCGCGCCGGCAAAGCTGAAATCGTCGGCTTCGTCGACGGCGCCAGATCCACCGGCTTGAGCGTTGCGCGCTGCCGCCCGGCCTGCGCCGGCTGCAAACTCTGCGCGCGCATCGGGCTCAAAACGCCGCCTTCAGCAGGGAAGGATCCCGGGGGTGGGGGTGCTGCCGCGCGGCGGTCGCGAGAGCAGTGTGCAAAGGCAATAGCTGCCACGCGCGCTATCTGTACAATCTTTTGGTACCAACACAATCTTGCGGGGGCGCCCTTCAATGTATCGCGCAGGCCAAAGAGACGCAGGCAGCGTGTTTTTGGCGGTTGATCAGAATTCCGAACCTGAAAACGACACAGGGTAAATACAAGTGGGAAACCGATCAACCGATGCGCACAAACAAAGACAACGAAGCGCCTGTCTTTTTCTTATGCCAACAAACGCGCTTGTTCGTTGTAAAAAAGAGACGGTTGGCAGCGGATATCGTGTTATACCTATCAAGTAGGAACACACGTGCGCACAAACAAGCCGGCTGCGCTAAGTGCGCTAAGGAGCCACGTCCCCCCTTTTTGGGGGGGGGAGGGTACCGATACCTGCTGACAATGAACGACGCACCTATCAGCGCTTGAACAAAAGTACGCGTTTCTTCGCCGCCAGCGAACAGTGTGCAGTCGGAGACTCAAGCCAGGACGTGGGCGCGCTGAGAAAATACTCGACGTTGCTGCTTCGACTCCGAATGGAAGGGAGGAAATATAGAGGTAAGGGGCAAATACAATACAAACACAATCTGATTTGTTCTTCGCTTACACCACCGTGTGTTGTTTTCTCACTCAGGACTTTGACCTGTTCTGTTTGTGTGATTTGTCGTGTAGGGGGTAGACCCGCATGGCCTCACGTCCGTTCAACACGTGGTTCGGTAGTTACAGCACTCGGGATCCCTTCTGTTCTTTGTCGGGCAGCATCGTCGAGCATTTCCTTTCAAGCTGGCGCTTATGTAAAAAAAAAAAAAAAAAAAAAAAAAAAATGATGCCCGATTCGAGGGAGGCAAAAAATAATAATAAGCAACCAACGCATTGTGCGGCGAGTTTTGCCTTCCCCCGGCCACCACAAGCAAGGATGCCGCCCCTCCACGGGAACTGGCTGAGGCCTTTCGAAGCAAAACGGAAGCCCGGAACATGGGAGCTATTCACTCAAGTCTCCGGCACCGCGCGTTGCGACCGACTGCCGATATCTGCAATTGCGACCCTCGATGATGTCAATGGAATACCGCTCAGTACAAGTTCGATGTTAGAGGCACGTGCCGGCTGCTTTCCACACGCACACAGGCACCATGCACGCCAGCATATATACCTGCACGGTCCTGTCCCTCGTTATTATCAACGAATCCTATGCTCGATTCGTGCCGCAGCATGACTCCGCCGCTCTTGCTAGCGTGCTTTTCCCTCATACGGCACCCCGCGCTCGCGAACCGTGGCCATGGCAATGGTCGCATTTCACTGCCCTCTCTCTCTCTCTCTCTCTCTCTCTCTCTCTCTTTTGCTCAGTGTCCCATCGCTCGCCCACCGAGCTTGATCGAAGAAGCTACACGGGTGCCGCTGCCCGGCCCGTGAAGTGGACCGGCTTGTCTCGTGCTCAACTACCGACTGAAGGCAGGCAAAGGCGTGCAATACGTACCCGCATCCTCCAAATCCTTGTTTGGGCAGCTTCAACGTACCCAGCAAACTCATCCGCTGGTATGCCTCGGATCGACCAGGATAGGAATGGGTCGTTGTTTGTTGTTTCAGGTTAGTGTGAGTTTGATCAAAGCAACATCAAGGCAGCCCTTGCAAAGACAGCTACAGTCAACGCCGCGTGGTTGCGGGCTTTTGATATTAATCATCCGCTGGTATGCCTCGGATCGACCAGGATAGGAATGGGTCGAGGAGGTGACCCGGCACTCGTCAGTGAAGGGTAAGTGTCGGCGTCGTCGGACAACATGTCGTCCGCTGGAAAAAATCCACCCAAAACACGTGAAGCCTGTGACATTTCCCGTCACATTATGGCCTCGGTTTTGCAATTTGAGTGAATTTGAATGTCTTCCGAGAAATTTGACAGCCGGCAGACGCGACTCTTTGGGCCACCATCCTTGCACGGTCAACCGTATCGAGGCACCTTCTCAAGGAGAACGGCTTGCACTGAAATCTGCCTCACCTTGGCCGTGCCGCCCACGTGCGTACTGAGTAGCCTTGGGTGTCAAGAAGAGTGTGAATCTACATCTTCCCTGCCAACCAGCAGCAACCCCGTTAAAACAGGTTGGGGAGGGAGGGGGGCGTCGGCGCGAAAAAATGGAAGGTCCGGGTCCTGGGGGGACGGGCGCAGACGACGTGGTCGAAGTGAAGCAGGCGAAGAACGATGCGAAGGTGCCGCCGCCGCCCTTCGGCCCCCGTTTGGCCAAGAAGGCGGAGGTCAAGGCGGAGACGGTGCCGACGCATAGCGTCGACGCTCGGTACCCGTTCAAGACGTTCTGCACCGTGCTGGAGTCGATCCTCAACAAGAGCACGTCGTCCGACCGGCTTCGGATCCTCGAGACGTTCTGGCGGCTGTCGGCGGACACGGTCCGCAAGTGGCACGGGCAAGACGCTCGCGTGGACCATTATCCCTTCCTCCGGCTGCTCCTGCCCCACCTCGACACCTCGCGGCTGACCTACGGTCTGAAGGCGAGCAAGATCGCGCAGTACTACACGAACATCCTCCAAATCCCGGTCGACAGCTCCGACGCGCAGCGACTCATCCGCTGGAAGGACCCCACCAAAACAAACTTTTCCACGACCCACTTCAGCGACGTGGTGTACAGCATTCTCGTCAAGCGAGGCTACGCCGCCTCCAGCAACGCGTGGTCCGTGAAGCAGATCAATGACTGCCTCGATGCCTTGGCAGACGCGGATAGCCCTGACAAGAAGAAGGCGCTGCTGCTCGGGTGCCTACGTGCGACGACTGCCCTCGAGCAGAAGTGGCTCATCCGCATCCTGGTCAAGGACATGCGCCTCCACCTGCAGCACGCGTCCATTTTCGGCGGGTTTCACCCGTCGGCGATGCAGCTGTACAACGCTTCGAATGACTTGAAGCAGGTCTGCACCAGTTTCTTTCCGCATTCGGTGTTTGTTTTTCTTTCAGAGCCAAAGTTTTGGAGGGGGTCGAATTTTAACAGTTATTTGACACGCGTCTAAAAACACCATCCAGCTACTGTTTGGCTACCGGAGCCTTTTTTAGAATTCGACGAATCGAATAATAACACAGGCGTTATTATTCGACCCCCCCCTTAAGCATTGTCTGCAGAGACGAGGATCAGTTATCAGTTCCTTCGTCCATTTCCCGTTTAGGTTTGCTGAGCACTACCCGGTCTGGATGGAAAGCAAACCGGCAGCTGCCTTCTCCGGCCACTACAGGCAAGGATGCCACCCCTCCACGGGAAACTGACTCGACTCAGCGAACCCCAAACGTTTTCGCCGTGAAAACTGTGTACTACAAGTACTGCAAATTCATTTCGGGATCATACCTTTCTGCCAGCGAAAGTTGTTTCCGCATTTTTAGAGTGAAAGTCCGCTTGGAACTCCGGTGGTTTTATAGTCTCCGGGCGACCTTCGTCAATATGGGGATATATTCTTTGTGCTCGGTTTGTTGTCACTGGAGTGCCCGTTCCCGGCGAGCTACGAGGGAACGAACCTGTAAGAGTGCCAACGCTACTCTTTCAATAACGTACATATAAAAGGTGCCACGGGATAAGCCCGCAGCCGCTGCTTAACGGCATGCTAATCCGTGTGGTTCATGTACTTACAAAAGAACTCAATGCTTAACGGCCCCATCACAAAGGGAAGTGTGCAGAGCACTCGTCCGAAGGGACGTGTCCACGGTAGATGTGCTGCCGGCACCATCACCACGCGAACGATGGGCAGCCGATCGCGGTGTGCGCAGAGCACAGCACGACGAAGTGCGGCGAGTGCAAGACGGCGGCGGCGTGTTGCCGCAGCGGGCATCATGCCTGCCGCACGCATGGCAGAGGAACCTGCCAAGAGTGCAAGAGGCTCCCTACGCTGACGCAGAGGCGACCGGCGGCATGTTGCCGCCGCGGCCACCACCAGTCCAACGAACCGAACCTCCCGTCAACCCCCGGACGCAACAAGAAGAAGAGGCCCTCCTCACCCACCCAGGTGGGCGTACAACGGGGAACGCCAGTTGGAAAGCGAGCGGCGCAAGCGCCGCCCGCGGCAACGAAAAAGGAGACGGCGACGACCGGACGGGCGACCAAAAGGCCGCCACCAACGCCAGGAACCAGCGAACGACCAGCGCTGAAGAAAAGGGTGCTAGGCACCCCGAAGGAAGGCCCGATCGCCGGCCGCAAGCGGAAGAAGACGAAGGCGACCACCCCCGACTCAGGGGTGCATCGAAGGAAGAAGAAGGTACCGAGGGCAGGCAGCTCTCAGAAACGACCGGGGACCACGGGCACGCCAACGCCCTCGAAAGTGAAAAACGGACACACGTGCCCGCCCTCGTACTCGCCGACTCAGTCTCTGGAATCGCAAGAAAGCCAAACCCCGCTAGCTCCACAAATGCTCGACCTTGACGACGCAATGGCAGGTGACGACGTCATCCGATAACCTGACTTTCAAGGCAGTGCATGTTAATCCACGTGGTTCATGTACTTAAAAGAACTCAATGCTTAACGGCTTATCACGTGGGCGGCCCTGAGATTACCCCCTCAGGTGACACCACTTTATCTTTAGCCATACTACAACGTTCTTACCGTTTTTAGCTGCAAGCACGCAGGTCAAGTCTGTGCAACAAAAGAGCTCGGCTCTTCGCCTTCTTCTTTTTTTCCGAACCTTGCCCCCATACACCCCCGTTGCCAGGTTTGCGGGAAGTGCGCGGATCCTTCGTTCCTGCCCATCAACGAGAACGCAGTGTCGCTTTTCCAGGCGTTCACGCCGATGCTCGCAGGCCTGGTCACGAAGGAGAAGTTCGAAAACCTGCTGCAGACCGAGAAGTACACAGTCGAGCCGAAGTACGATGGCGAGCGGATGATCCTGCACTACCAGCGGGAACCCTTCCGGCTGGTCTATCTCACTCGGAACGCGAAGGACTACACAGACATTTACGGGCCGAAGTTCAACAAGTCGGCGATGGCGTCCATCGACCGCTGCGAGGACTGCATCTTGGACGGGGAGGTGCTGGTGTGGAAGAAGTCGATCAACGCGTTCAAGCCATTCGGAACGAATAAGACGTTCGCGTTGGACGCGGAGATGACGCGGGCGGGCGACGATGCGGACGAGCAGTTTTGCTACATGTGCTTCGACTTGCTGTACCTCAACGGCGAAGTCCTCACGGAATACACCCTCGAGCAGCGCCGGGCCCGGCTGGCGGGGGTCGTGACGCCGCAGCGGAAAAAGTTCGAGTTGGTGCCGTGCTTGCCGGCAGTCAACGTGCGGGCCGTCTTCCAGGCGCTCGACGAGTCGGTCCAAAACGGGTTCGAGGGCGTCGTGTTGAAGAACGTCAACTCGCCGTACAAACCCGCGGAACGCAAGCTCAACTGGCTGAAGCTCAAACGAGACCACATAGAGGGTCTCGCCGACACGATGGACCTGGTCATCCTCGGAGGGTACTACGGCACGAAGTTCGGCCGAGTGCACGTTTCGCACTTCGTGCTCGGCGTCTACTGCGAGAAGGAGCGGATCTGGTACACGTTCACCAAGGTAGGCACCGGATACACGCAGGTGGAGCTGGCGGTGCTGATGAGCAAGCTGGAGAGGCACTGGAAAAAGTACGACCGCGCGCACCCCCCGCCGCACCTGGGCCCCTGGAAGCCCGCGGCCGACGACGTGCCGGACCTGTGGATCGATCCCGCGGAGTCTGTGGTGCTGGAGATCATAGGCTACAGCTTCCAGGAGACGACGAAGTTCTTGGTCGGGAGGACCGTCCGGTTTCCGCGGGTGAAGCACATCCGCACGGACAAAACCGCAGCCGACGCGGCGACGCTGGAACAGGTCGTGCAGCTGATGAACGAGAGCAACCAGCAGAAGAAGCTGGCCGCTGGGCTCGGGGCCGATTACGCCTTGACTCGGCAGAAGCGCGCGCCCGCAGAAGCGACGCTCGCCGGGGGGCCCCCGGTTGCGGGGTCGAAGGCGAAGCGGGTGGCGGGGCTCCTGCAGGCGAACACCGAGAACTACATGGCCAACCGGCCCGCCGACGCCGTCTGGCGCTCGCGGTGCAAGAGCAAGGGCGTCAAAGTGTTCGCGGCGGCCGCCCCGTCGGCCGGGCAGTGCGCGCTGGTCGGCGGCGGCGCTGAGCCGCTTCGCTTCTGCGTCCTGCACAGCGACCGGAGCCTGCCGAAGGAGGTGCTGGAGAGCCTCATCGTGGCGCACGGCGGCGACGTGGTCCCCCATCCCGTCATGAAGTCGATCCCGGTCGCGTCGTCGGCGGCGTCCGCGAAGGTGCAGCACTGGCGGGCCGCCGTCGAGTCCTCCGGCAGCAACCCGGGGGCTTCGCACAAGTACCAGCACCGGTACGTCCTCCATCACAGCTGGATCGTCGACTGCGTCGAGGCTGGGACTTTGTTGCCGTGCACACCTAGGTATGAATGCCCTTCCTGGTGTGGGAGTGTCTCTTTCATAATCTAAATTCCGAAGAGTACTTGCCACGCAGTGAAAAATAAGAGCCTCGCAGTTCAGCGGAATGTGTCTCGTTTGCTGCACAGCAAGCGCCAAAGTAGGGTTGTGTTTTAGCCCGTGGCGAGAAGAACTGCTCTGCTCTACAGCACACCAAACTTGAATTTTTCTTTGAACCAACCACACCCTGAAGGCTGTGTTAGTTCTCTAATCGACTTTTCGTGGTGCATCAACTCCCTCAGTGAAACTGTGAATGTTATACATCTACTGTAGACACGTATCCCAGATTCACAGAATCTGCCTTCCCTTTTTGGCTGGTCGCAACTTATCCTGCAAGCATCCCTGCTGTTGAGCAAGGCTGATCGTTGAGGCTTGAACACTCTCGATCCATCAGCAGAGCTTTCAATGAACCATTTATGAAAACTTATACTAATAAACCGGTACTCTAAAAAAAAAAAAAAACGCTAACCCAAACAACTTCCGCCGGTAGAGAAACCTCGCCTAAAGAAATCAACTGCCTTCGGGTAGGCTAGACTGGCACTAGTTGTCGTCGGGAAAAAAAAAGGCATGAACCCCTTCGTCTAGATGGCCCTCGGGAAGCGGCCGACCCCTAGATAGCGCTCGCTCGCTCTTGTCGGCCTGTTGTTTCCGCCCTTCTCTTCCGACCTATTCTTTTGCGCTCAGGTGGCCGCGCGCACCGTGTGCCGAGCAAAGGAGGAGGGGGCGCGGCGATGCGAGCGTGTTATTTGGCGGGGGGAAAAACCATGGTCGAGAACCTTTTCCACCCCCCAGACCAGAACACATTAACCGAGCAGGTACATGGTGTATATCTCGCCGGAAGTTCAAGAGATCTTCAGCAAAACGATAGACAAGTACGGCGACTCGTTCGTGCAGCCCAGCACCGTCGAGTCGCTCCGCTCGGTCATCGATCAAGCTTTGGCCAGCGACGCTGGCGCCGCCGACAAGCAGCCGGCCGACAAGAAGTCCGGCAAAAAGCAGCCGAAGCCGGACGACGGGTTCACCGCCAAAATCAAGCCAACAGGCCTCAAGTGGGATCCGACCTCGACGCAGGAGGCGTACTGCGTGTTGGCAGAACTTGGCTTGGTCCAGCAAGGGGGCAGGAAGAGACCGCTCGACACGGGCGAAGGGGATCCCACAGGCGCGCCGGGTGCGTCTCCGTTGAAGAAGAGGGCGAAAGAGCCCGACTCGCTGGATGACACCAGACCGCAGGTGGGCACGGCTGCCGGGTCGTTGGACGCGGGCGCGGCATCGGGTTTGCTGTCGGCGAAGAAGGCGCGGTACGCCGAAGCCGACCTGCTGTTCACGGACCTGGTGCTGCGGTTCCCGCCACCAGACCTCCTCGCCAGCTGCTCGTGGCTGCAGCTGCAGCTGACGACCGCGGCGCTGTTCAACGCGACCATCACCTTCCCGACTCCGCCACCCACAAGCGACGCCACCGCCGCCTGCAAGCCCGCGCCGGTACAACTCCACTACGCGATCACCGACGAATCCCAGCCGTCTCTCCTGCTCTACAACCGTGAGCAGGTCCACGGCCGTGTCACCCACACCGACACCCCTATGTACCCCCGCCCTTTGGAGCCGCTTTGCCCGCTATTAGACTGCAAGTGGATCGAGGACAGCATCGCCGCCGGCGTGCTGCTCCCCACGGAAGCGTACGCGGTCCCGATCGCCAATTTGAACCTCTCGCCGGCCGCAGGCCGTGGGCCGGCGGAATCCCCGCCGGACCTTCCTATTGCTGTTGTTGACGACAGGAAGGTGGGGCGTGGTCAAACGTCATGCGAGCTGTTCTCGAGTGGAAGCACAGGGCACGGCGATCCGGACAACGCATGCCCGGCGGATACCATGATCGGTGCGCTGGACAATGACGGTGACACACTTCACGAATTGATGGATGCAGACGTAAGCTAGTCGACGGAACTGTCTTTGTGACTACTTCCCGCCCGCTACCTTTAAAGTTTGCAACCGTAAGCAAGTCCACAGCCGTGTGCAGGTGTTTGCCTGTGCTCCCGGAGCGCGGATGGTCCTGCCATACTACGAACAGTCGCCTGAACATGCGCTCTCTTCATTGTCCTGTCTGCCGACACTCAGATTCCACGCCAAGCGGTGCAGGTGGGATCGGTGCTGCTGAGCACGCTACTCCAAACACGTTCTTACAGTCGTTTGCGGCACTTCGCCGGCCGAGACGGTCTTTCTTGTTCGTTTGTGGGGGGAGGAAATTTCCGTGCGTTTCGCGTCGATTCGCAGTGCTGGCCTGACACTCGCACCCGCAAGGCGAGGTGACCTCCGGAACTTGCTCGCGAAGCAGCATCTGGCTGTTCCATTCCAGTACTGCTGCCTCTGTCCCGTGTGCGATGTAAACCACCTGTTGTGTCCTCGAGGACTACACTGTCTTTATCCCAGTCTATTCTTCATCCGCTAGCTTGAGGTTCATTCAACAACACGGCTTTCACATTGACCTCATTCCCCTGGAGCTGGATTCCTGGCAGCACTATCTGAACCCAAACTCGAGCATCGCCCGCAAATCACCCGATCGATCCGGTACTCATCTGGCACTTACTGTCGTTGGAGCATTGGGCGACCAAAAATGATACGAGCTGCGCGCGTTACAAGCTTTCAAGTTGACAAGGTCACCGCACTGCACAACAACTTGCATAGAGCGCACGGTGTTTTTTTTTGCTAGGAGATTAGTATATCCGACGAATACCTAACCTTTGTACAAGGTTGGTCGGTATCCCGAAACCATCGTAACTTCACCCCTCACGTGAAATAACGAAAACTGAGTATCAACGCTCAGGGGAGAGGCCAGTCTGACACTTGCTGTCGTCGGGAGGGGTGGAAGCAACAATGCCGACGCTCGAAGACTTGCGGAGCGAGCTGGCGACCCTCGACGACGACATCGCCGAGCTGCACGCGCTGCAAGGCGTCGCCAAGAAGCCCGCCGTCCACGCCCTGCTGCGCGACGGCCTCCAAAAGACGGCCGCCAACCGAGCCGCCATATCGGCGCAAATCGACAGGGCAGCCCCGCCTGCACCGGCACCGGCGCCGCCCCGGGAGAGCGCCGCGGCAGCCCTCGAGAACCCCGCGGACGCGCCGCCGGCGCCGGCGGGGTTCGACCCGTCGCTCTTCAGCTTCAAGCCGGTCAAAAAGTACGCGTGGGACCAGAAGGACAAAACAGTGTCCGTTTACTGCGACTTGCCCAACCTCAAGGATGCAGACCTCGTTGAGCCTAAGTTCGGCCAGCTCGACTTCAGCGTGTACATGGTGGGGGTTCCCGTGAACCCGGGGTCTGAGCAGAAGGAGAATTACAAGCTTGATGTCCCGGCTCTGTGCCACAAAATCAGTGCGGCGAAGTCGGCCGTGTTGCGGAAGGACCACCGCCTCGTTGTGAGGCTGTCGAAGCTGGAGCCGGGGAAAGAGTGGAGCGGCCTCGACGACTCGGAGGACCGGAAGAAGGCGAACCACGAAGCCCTCGTCAGCAGCGGCGCCGACACCGCGGAGCTCCTGGCGAACATGTACCGCAACGCCGACGACGAGACCCGCGAGAAGCTTTCCAAGGCCGCGCACGAAGGCCGTCTGAAGCGCGAACAGCAAAACAAGGGAGTGTTCACTAACTGAGCCGTGGCGAGGCGAGGTTGCAACCTTTTTGTGCTTATCCAACAAAACTGGTAACGGCTTCTCTGCTACAGCTGCATTCGATTCCAGGGACAACCGGGCTTCGGCTCGCGGGTCTTTGCTTGCAAACCTCCATTTAGGGGCGACGTCTGGTCCAAAACGATATGGCAGGTCTCCTGCAGATCTTAGCAGGAACATGAGCGCAACTTCTTGCTCGATGCACGATCCACAGGTGCCTCAGAAAGCAGACTGACCTCGTTCCTGTTCGGACCGAGACCAATATTTTCTTGCGGGCCAGGTTATCATTGTTTCCCCATGAACCGCTGCGAGCCACATTGATCGCTGAAAATGATGCCTCCTCCCGCCTCCCTCTCTCTCTCTCTCTCTCTCTCTCGTCTTGAAATGGATACTGATACGATCTCCTTTGTTTTTGGGTTCCTCAAGAAGAATACTACACGGGATCAAGCCTGGTGGGCTCTGTCGGGCTCGCAATCACAACTTGCATGAGCCTGCGAGCGTTCAACCACATCAGGACATAGGGGGCGAGACCGTTGCCCGAAAGAAGCGGACACTCCCACCTATCATCAAAGCATCAACTCATTCCGACCCTGTTCGATCAGACCAAAGAGACGTCAACCTGCAAACAGGCCACCGCCCACCTACCAGGCGACCACACGAAGATGAGGCAGATGCGACTGCTAGAAGTCGGAGACTCAACACCTTCTACGGACGATGCGTTATACCGGAGAATCTCAGCTAGAGAGGCTGATTCGCGAGGAATTATGCATGTCCCCTTTTACGAGTTGCGGCTTACTTGGCCGTTAATGACCTATAGAGACCCCGCGGGGAAGCAATACTGCCTACTACTAGCTTTTGACGGTAGATGTAGTGGACTACCGTGGCGTGTATCCAATTCGCGCGTCTCTGACTCGTTTGCAGCGAGAGTCGTGCTCGTGCCGTGTTCGTCCGGGGGCGTCGAAAAGATCCCGCTGGTAGTGGGTCGCCAAGTTGTGCTGTCGGCACCGGTTCGGGCCATTGTCTTTCCGAAAAGGCTGACCAAAATAATAGGTTATACACGGTTGGCAGGTAATCACGATTATTACCTATTGTTAGATTTCCGAAATCCGCCTATTAGATTTTATTAGAAATCATTAGTTTAATTCTCCTTCGGTGCGGTTGCCTTCGGAGCCGTAGGCGCCGCTCCGGTGTGCGAATTAAACTCATGTTTAATGCGCTGTTCTACCAAACGGACCTCGGCTACGTTCCTTGGCCGGACCGCTGACGCTGCGGGATCCTCGGTTATGCTCCTTAGCTGGATTGCTAGCTCGATGGGATGAGCTGGCCGGCGTGTGGGCACGGGCGAATGTGGCCTGGCCGGCGTGTGGGCACGGGCGAATGTGGCCGCCATATGGCGGCTGCGGTTGCGGGCCGGGCCGGCGCGACCGCGAGCAGACAGGCTGCGTGCGCGACCACCGTTAGCTGGCTTGCGCTGCCGTGGGCCCGATCGCGCCATTCACGCGGTACCATGGGATTGTCCCTTCGCCGGGCAGCCCTAGCAATCCAGGGAACACAGACCTACACCCTCGGCATCTGAACGCGCAGCCATGAGCAGCTGGGACAGACAGCCGGCACACAGGTAGATCGCCGCGCCCTTCGACGTGTACACGTGTGAACACAGTGCGGGTCGCGTAAAACTTCCTCGTCGTACCTTCGAACCATTTCTACGTCGCCCATGGTGACGACTTGGTCCGGATCCAATCCTCGCATTGTGGGTGCCGTAGGTGTTGCCGTTTCGCCCGGCCGGGACATGCTGGTTGAGGTCCTGCAGCACCCCCCGCCTGGCCCCCGTACGCAGAGGACGCCGTGGTGCGAAGTGTAAAAAGGCCGTCACACAAGGATGGTATCTATCAGGTGAGAGACACCACCTCCCCGGACTCTTGCTCCTGGCTGGAAACAGCACTTTAAACCCGACTCAACTACATGAATGCGCAGTTTGGCAGCACGCAAGCTGAATTCGGCTCAGCACACGGGGCTACCAGCATCATTCTTTATTCATTGGACTCCGGGGGTCCGTGCCGTCATACAAAGAAAGCCAACCAAATTTCCGCCGGCAGAGTAAACCTGCCAAAAGAAATCAACTGCCTTCGGGTAGGCTAAGTCTGGCACTAGCTGTCGTCGGGCAAAACATAACCCGAGCCTCCATTTCCATCCACCTGACTCACCTTACTGTTTCCAGACACTCTTGGCTAGGTTCCGCTGATGTGGATCAGCCCGAGAGGACTTAAACGCGGCGCAGACACAACACACTATTGGGCACGTACCATTCCAAGCACGTCCTTGCATCGCGTCCCGTCCCCCTTTCAAAAAGACGACTTACCACTACCTTTCTTCTGCCCCTTTCCTCTTTGGTTCACATGACGTCCACATAAAGTATGCAAAGAAAAATACTCCCTTGTTCCTTTCTTGCTGCGAACATTGCGCACATTTTGAAGTAAAGCTGTTCAATTTCTGTCCTTTTTCGCTCGCAGCGCAAAAGCCAGAACATTAGAGCCAGCGGGTAGCTCGAGGCGCAACCCGCGGCTTGTCCAATCCACGTGAGTGCTAAGGAGCCTGTCTGGGGGCTTCCCGTGCCCTCGGTCCATCATCTGTGCCCGTCAAGAATGTTCTGCCCGAACAACCCCTCAAGCACGCTTTCGGCTCTTACACGTACAAACAACGTAGTCATGGTATCTATCCGTGTTCCTACCTCGAGGCCGTGCACTTATGTACTACGATTCTGCTTTCCTATGGTCCGGAAAATGGACGTCTCCTACATTACGACGAAAAGGGGGACCGGGTAATCCAGAGGGAAACAACCCCTGCACGATGAGGTGGCGCAGGAAAGGACATTGTTCTGGACGCTGGTCCCATGCTTTTCGTTCATCAATGCAAGCACCATCTTCTGGGAAATGTTCCCAGAAGATCCGGTGGATGCAGAGCTTCAGCAAGCGTTTCATATCTCACTTTCCAACAGGAACTCGACAGTTTTAACGGTTTCACACAAATACTATATCTCTAAAAAATGCGTGCTTGGTGCGTCGTGGGTCTGGTTGCCGTGGCTTCGGCAGCGCAGGTGCAAGTTCACCCGGGAACCGAGGTGCCGAAGGGATGGCGCAGGACTGATGACACCCCGTCAAACGGGACTGTATTCTACAACGTAGGGATCGCAATGAAGCGGTCAAACGCAGCGAGGCTGGTGAAGATGTTGGAGGAGGTGTCTCAGCCGGGGGGACCGCAGTACCAGAACTACCCAACATACGAGGAGATGGGGGAGTTGGTGCGCCCATCTGCAGAGAACACAGCTGTTGTCAAGAAGTGGCTGGCAAAGCACGGAGTGACTGACGTGCAGGATCACCCGCACGGGGACTACTTCCGCTTCTCAGCGACAGCGGGGCAGCTGGAAGCAATGGCAGGGGGTAAGTTCTCCACTTACGTGCACACTACGGGCAGGATCCTCCACCGCATTACGTCGGGGGTGCACGTCGACCAAGAGGTTGCAGCCGCCATCGACACGTTCACGGGTTTCCACACGTTTCCTTTCATGCCTGCCGTCGCGGTCGCGGCACCGCCTGGTCCAGTAAAGACCTGCTCGCCGTATTTACCGCCGTGCTACGTCACACCTGCGCTGCTTCGGGAAGTTTACAACATAACGAATGTGACGAAGAGTGGAAAGACCAACGTCCAGGGAATGGTCCAGATGGGTGGCTCGTCCATCGAAACGTCGCAGTTGAAAAGCTTTTGCTCCGTGTACGCGCCTACTACTGTGTGCACGGTGGAAAAGTACATCGGATACAACAACGACGCCGACCCGGTCCAAGAGTCGATGCTGGATTCGGAGTATATCTCAACCGTCTCGAACCAGAGCCTGTATGTCTACAGCGCAGGGGTGAATGTTCCCTTCTGCAGTGGACTGCTTGACCTGGCTGCGAATGTAACGAGTGAATCGGTTCACCCGTACACTGTCACTATCAACTACGGGTGGCCGGCTCTTGCAGGGCTCTGTGACAATGCCTCGCAGACGCGCTTCGAACAAGATGTCATTAAGATGTCAAACATGGGCGTGACAGTGATCGCGTCCAGTGGTGCTCAAGGAAGCGGATTCGACGTGAACCAGGGAATCCTGAACCCGAGCTATCCTGCAACACTCCCGCACGTGCTGTCAGTGGGAGGGACCCGCTTGACCAACGGAACCTACGGACTCGAGCAGGGGTCTACGGCGTTTCTATCCGGCGGTGGGTTCAGCTGGAACAACTCAGTCCCATCGTACCAGGCTTCTGCCGTTGCTGCGTACCTTAGTTCAGTTACGCTTCCTACTGCACCTTTCGCAGCTAACGGCCGTGGAACACCGGACATCTCGGCACTCGGAGAGGACTACACGGTGCGCATATGGGGCTACCAAGATTTCTCCACGACTGGCACTTCTGCCTCCGCAGACGCAGTCGCGGGAATGATCGCGCTCCTGAACGAGGCGTGCCTGGGCGTGGGAGGTAAGACCCTTGGATTTGTCAACCCACTTTTCTACCTGAACCCGGACAAGTTCCGGGATGTGACTGTTGGGTCGAATGCGATTGAAAACCAGGGCTGGAATGCGACCAAGGGCTGGGACGCGGTTACAGGGTTGGGCTCACCGAACTTCGACCAACTCTTGAAGGTCGTGGTCAGCGAGTGCGAGAAGGTAGCGAAGAGGAACAACTAGGCGGGTGTCCCAGCTCGCGGCGGCGGGAGTTCAGTCATTGCTTCAGGCTTTATGTAGGCGGCATGATGTGTGTTATGAAGACTCGTGCCTTTTCCGTGCCGTGTATACGTTCCGAAAGTGAACCGAACTACAGTGAGCTTCGATTCCTATAATGCTAAGCTATCACCGTTAGTGGCTAGGGCGAAAAAATACGTGGCAAAAATCTTCAAATCTTCAAATTGTTTCGTTCCTATCAACTCTTTATCAGATCACAAAAGAGACTGCGTGTGGAAGCGTTTGGAAGCCATGTCCGCATGTTCCCGGCCAAGAAAAGGACCTTCCAAGGAATGCTTGTGCGCAAAACAGCTGAGGAGACTGCCAGTTGCGATAGATCAAAGGAGGTAAATGTGCGGTGCCCTCGACCTCGCGGGCGACCTTCAACACCGTAGAGAGACGGCGGTTGTTAAAAAAGGGACGGGACATCAGTCCCGATCACCCTCTTCACCCAGCTCACCGCATCCTATCGAGCTGCTTCGGCATTTTTTGTTGAACGCTTACGCCCGCCACTAAACCCAGATTTACCTGTGTTTCATGTGGGCTGACGCGCCTTCTGGGCGCCTTGGCTACACCGACGAGGAGGCCCCCCCGGAGGGCGTCGCCCAGTGGGTACCGGCGTGGCTCGCAGTCGCGTCGGCGCCTTCCGCCACCGAGGGCGATTTCGCAGGCCTGTTGCGTAAGCGTTCAACAAAAAAGACCCACTTTGTAGTTGTATTGTTTTCTCCCCCTCTAGCCTCCTTCGAAATGAGCACAAGGCAGTCCCTCGAGTATTTCCTGTTGACAACTTTTACTCCCGTATCTGCGGGGATGAGACGACCACTACCACTAGCAGCTAGTGGGGCAGCAGGACACCTCGTCCAAAGTGGGTAGCATCACCTCCCCAATGCAAACTGATTGTCGGTTGGGTGCGGGCAACTGCACCTTCGCACCACCCACACCCTCTGGGTGCTTCCAGGTAATGTGCAATCGGGGGGTTGCAACATGATGCATAATATCTAAAGCCCGCACCCATGTGGCGTTGACTGTGGCTGGTCTTTGAAAGGGCTGCCGTGATGATACTTTGACCAAACTCACACGAAGCAGGAAAACTACTACTACTTGTGCAGTCTATCGTCACAGATTGTTGTTGCATATCAAGTTCAAACTACTACTACTGCCCCCTCGAATTTCTGTTGCCACCGCACTGGAATTGTTTGAATGCACTACTCCGTTTTACTCCCGTATCTGTGGTGGGGATGGGAGACAACTACGACTACTAGCGGGTTGTGCAGTCTATCGACAGAATGTTGCTGCATATCAAAGTCAAAATAACTACTGCTACTGCCACCTCGAGCATTTTTTTTGTGTTTTCTCGAGCGCGCTTTGCAAGTATCTCCTCACGGCGCTGTAGCCGGGCCGCGTTGTCGTCTGTGCAATGCTTTCTCAACAGTCTTCCTTCTTTCTTTTTACGCAAAACCTCCCCCCCTTTACTTTTGAATTCCATAGGTGGCACGAAGTGTTGGCAGCGGCAGGGAAGAACAAGCGACAGTCGGAACAACCAAAGAAGTTTGCATTGCGAAAGCAAGTGGCGACATAAGGATCGAAGCCCTCCACACCAAATCTTGTTACGCCTTGAGTTCCTTTGCGTACATGAGCCACATGGATTATCATGCACTTTTGCTCGACTCACTCGTCGAGCACTGAGATTTTTCGAGTGCATGGGCCATAGCCGCATGCTTCGGCAGTGCCTTCTTCAGTCGTTGTGCCGACTATTCGTGCTTCTCCCCTGTCCCTATCGGGGGGAGCGCCTCTACTCCTTCTGGGAGATGGTTGGCTATGCGGGCAACATTCTTTACTCTGTATACGCACCTATCTGCGGGTTGCCGTACGTGTGCACGCGTACGCACGACGAAACTATCATCGTGCGGCAGTACACTAACAGCACTGCCCGCCCCTTCAGATCCGATCCAACTGCAACGACGCCAATTCCCCCTTTTCGCGCTGCTTTTTTGTCTGCACGGTGGAACCAGAAGCTGGTATTCAAAAAGCGGGGTGTCCACGTACATTTTGGATGTGACTCGGGCACTTACCCTTCAACACGACTCCACCATGTGCCATCCCAAGCCTTTCCACCTTTTCGCACTTTATACATCAGCTCACCAGGAGACACTCAACCCCCCCGGAGTTTCAAGCCAACTCTCGCTCACACGGCAGCAAGCTCCACCTCCCCATTCCGAAGCTACATTGGCTGACATTCGTCTTCACAGCCCTTTTTTTTCACACCCTGCTCATTTGTTCGTTCTTGTTTTTTAGTCGTTTGAGAAGCTGCGTGTTTCCGTCCGGCCCGGTAGGTACGAACCATCTGCATAGCTGAAACGGTAACATACAGTTTCACTGGAGTGCCCGTTCCCGGCGAGCTACGAGGGAACGAACCTGAAAGAGTGCCAACGCTACTTCTCTTTCTATAACGTACAAATAAAAGGTGTCACGGGATAAGCCGGCAGCCGCTGCTTAACGGTTCACAGTGCATGCTAATCCATGTGGTTCATGTACTTAAAAGAACTCAATGCTTAACGGAGGCACACGCCAAGCTGATGGCGGCCAACCGCGCCGACTGGCCCAGATGCGCGCTGGAACACGGAGTGGAAGTACCCGAGAATGCCCACTTCTCGAAGCGGCTCCAGGAGATGATGGCTGACATCCTTGCGGAACGGGCAGGGCTCGAAGCACGTGGCTGGGTAGCCAGGAACCCCACGACCCCCTGGTCGAGAGCGGATGCGATGCCTGCCGAGAAATTTGACCACCCCTTTGCGCGGATTGCCCCGGCATGGACGTTGGAGCGAAACAAGACCTGGGGACTACCGACGTTGTGTGCGTTGGTAGCGTGGCTGTCTGACATGCAGTGGACCGAGAGCGGGCAGGCGTCAATGCTGGAGCTTGCGATCGACTTTGAACTCTTCTCGGGCCTCAGCATGCCGCTGCACGGGAATGCGCCGAAGGGGGTGAGAGAACGGGGAAACGTCCTGCGCTGCATGATGAGCGCGTTGGACAAGCTGGCGGCACAGCAAGGGCTGGGAAGCTGCATGAGAGGAGAGAGGGTGTGCCCGACGACGTCGCTGTCGTTCATGGGCATCACGGGGATATCGGGTATACGGCCCAGGCCACGCTTTCGCGAGGCACACACGGGGACGATACTTGAGGAACAAGTGAAAGGAAGCGATGTAGGGACGCAGTGCCCGACGTACCCTGACTGGACGATCGGGAGAGCGGCGAGGTGGGCCCTGCCTGCCCCACCACAACTGCACCCAGACCCCGTGCATATGCCGGGTGTCGATATAGAGAAGGCACTCGTCACGTGCGCGACCCATCACAAAGGGAAGTGTGAGGCGTGCAGAGCACTCGTCCGAAGGGACGTGCCCACGGTAGAGATGTGCTGCCGGCACCATCACCACGCGAACGATGGGCAGCCGATCGCGGTGTGCACAGAGCACAGCACGACGAAGTGCGGCGAGTGCAAGACGGCGGCGGCGTGTTGCCGCAGCGGGCATCATGCCTGCCGCACGCATGGCAGAGGAACCTGCCAAGAGTGCAAGAGGCTCCCTACGCTGACGCAGAGGCGACCGGCGGCATGTTGCCGCCGCGGCCACCACCAGTCCAACGAACCGAACGTCCCGTCAACCCCCGGACGCAACAAGAAGAAGAGGCCCTCCTCACCCACCCAGGTGGGCGTACAACGGGGAACGCCAGTAGGAAAGCGAGCGGCGCAAGCGCCGCCCGCGGCAACGAAAAAGGAGACGGCGACGACCGGACGGGCGACCAAGAGGCCGCCACCAACGCCAGGAACCAGCGAACGACCAGCGCTGAAGAAGAGGGTGCTAGGCACCCCGAAGGAAGGCCCGATCGCCGGCCGCAAGCGGAAGAAGACGAAGGCGACCACCCCCGACTCAGGGGTGCATCGAAGGAAGAAGAAGGTACCGAGGGCAAGCAGCTCTCAGAAACGACCGGGGACCACGGGCACACCAATGCCCTCGAAAGTGAAAAACGGGCACACGTGCCCGCCCTCGTACTCGCCGACTCAGTCTCTGGAATCGCAAGAAAGCCAAACCCCGCTAGCTCCACAAATGCTCGACCTTGACGACGCAATGGCAGGTGACGACGTCATCCGATAACCTGACTTTCAAGGCAGTGCATGCTAATCCATGTGGTTCATGTACTTAAAAGAACTCAATGCTTAACGGCTTATCACGTGGGTGGCCCTGAGATTACCCTCAGGTGACACCACTTTATCTCTAGCCATACTTCAACTTGTTTTACGTTTATATTCTTTTTCTGTTTCTCAGCAGGAGCACAAAAATTGTAAAGAATTCAACACAAATAATGCGTGCTTGGTGCATCGTGGGTCTGATTGCCGTGGCTTCGGCAGCGCAGGTGCAAGTTCACCCGGGAACCGAGGTGCCGAAGGGATGGCGCAGGACTGATGACACCCCGTCAAACGGGACTGTATTCTACAACGTAGGGATCGCAATGAAGCGGTCAAACGCAGCGAGGCTGGTGAAGATGTTGGAGGAGGTGTCTCAGCCGGGGGGACCGCAGTACCAGAACTACCCAACATACGAGGAGATGGGGGAGTTGGTGCGTCCATCTGCAGAGAACACAGCTGTTGTCAAGAAGTGGCTGGCAAAGCACGGAGTGACTGACGTGCAGGATCACCCGCACGGGGACTACTTCCGCTTCTCAGCGACAGCGGGGCAGCTGGAAGCAATGGCAGGGGGTAAGTTCTCCACTTACGTGCACACTACGGGCAGGATCCTCCACCGCATTACGTCGGGGGTGCACGTCGACCAAGAGGTTGCAGCCGCCATCGACACGTTCACGGGTTTCCACACGTTTCCTTTCATGCCTGCCGTCGCGGTCGCGGCACCGCCTGGTCCAGTAAAGACCTGCTCGCCGTATTTACCGCCGTGCTACGTCACACCTGCGCTGCTTCGGGAAGTTTACAACATAACGAATGTGACGAAGAGTGGAAAGACCAACGTCCAGGGAATGGTCCAGATGGGTGGCTCGTCCATCGAAACGTCGCAGTTGAAAAGCTTTTGCTCCGTGTACGCGCCTACTACTGTGTGCACGGTGGAAAAGTACATCGGATACAACAACGACGCCGACCCGGTCCAAGAGTCGATGCTGGATTCGGAGTATATCTCAACCGTCTCGAACCAGAGCCTGTATGTCTACAGCGCAGGGGTGAATGTTCCCTTCTGCAGTGGACTGCTTGACCTGGCTGCGAATGTAACGAGTGAATCGGTTCACCCGTACACTGTCACTATCAACTACGGGTGGCCGGCTCTTGCAGGGCTCTGTGACAATGCCTCGCAGACGCGCTTCGAACAAGATGTCATTAAGATGTCAAACATGGGCGTGACAGTGATCGCGTCCAGTGGTGCTCAAGGAAGCGGATTCGACGTGAACCAGGGGATCCTGAACCCGAGCTATCCTGCAACACTCCCGCACGTGCTGTCAGTGGGAGGGACCCGCTTGACCCACGGAACCTACGGACTCGAGCAGGGGTCTACGGCGTTTCTATCCGGCGGTGGGTTCAGCTGGAACAACTCAGTCCCATCGTACCAGGCTTCTGCCGTTGCTGCGTACCTTAGTTCAGTTACGCTTCCTACTGCACCTTTCGCAGCTAACGGCCGTGGAACACCGGACATCTCGGCACTCGGAGAGGACTACACGGTGCGCATATGGGGCTACCAAGATTTCTCCACGACTGGCACTTCTGCCTCCGCAGACGCAGTCGCGGGAATGATCGCGCTCCTGAACGAGGCGTGCCTGGGCGTGGGAGGTAAGACCCTTGGATTTGTCAACCCACTTTTCTACCTGAACCCGGACAAGTTCCGGGATGTGACTGTTGGGTCGAATGCGATTGAAAACCAGGGCTGGAATGCGACCAAGGGCTGGGACGCGGTTACAGGGTTGGGCTCACCGAACTTCGACCAACTCTTGAAGGTCGTGGTCAGCGAGTGCGAGAAGGTAGCGAAGAGGAACAACTAGGTGGGTGTTCCAGCTCTCAGCGGCGGGGCAACACCTTGTTCAGTCATTGCTTCAGGCTTTATGTAGGTGGCATGATGTTCTATGAAAACTCGTGCCTTTTCCGTGCCGTGTAGACGTTCTGAAAATGAACCGAACCACAGTGAGCCTCGTGTCCTATAATGCTAAGCTATCACCGTTTGTGGCTGGGGCGAAGAAATACGTACGTGGCCAACACCTTCAAATCCTCAAATTGTTTCGTCCCGATCAACTCTTTATATCAGATCGCAAAAGAGACTGCACGGAAGCATTTGGAAGCCACGCCAGCATGTTCCAGGCCAAGAAAAGGAACTTCCAAGGAATGTTTGTGCACAAAATAACTAGCCGTGACTTTGGCCACTGCGTGGTCGATTGGACCGGCGTAGTTGCGTGCCGGATAGTCTTTTTTCTTTTGCCCTCTCGTGCATTTCTTTTGCGTTGTCTCGAGCGTGCCTTGAACATATCACCTCAAGGCGCTAAAGCCGGGCCGCGTTGTCGTCTGTGCAATGATTTCTCAATAACCTTCCTTCTTTCTTTTTCCGCAAAAATTCCCCCCCCCCCCTTTCCTTTCGGTACATAGGTGGCACGGGAAGTCTTGACAGCGGCAGGGAAGAACAAGCGACAGTCGGAACAACTGGAGAAGCTGGATTGTGAAAGGAGAGACATGGTCAGGTGCCGCCTCATCCTGAAAGCCGGCTTGAAGGGCAACTTTGTTTGTTACTGTGCATGCAGCTGCTTGTGTATTACCTGCGGGCTGCCTTACGTGTACGCGTACGTGCAACCAGACCATCATCATGCGGCCGTGCACTGACAACACTGCCCGCCCCTTCAGATCCACGCCTTCCCCTTTCCGCGCTGTTTCTTGTCTACACGGTAGAGCCAGAAGCTGGTATTCAAAAAGCGGGGTGTCTCCACACATTTTGGATGTGACTCGGGCACTTAACACCAGCTTCTGAGTACTCCACCATGTGCCATCTCAAGCCTCCCGAGCTTTCCGCACTACATACATCAGCTCACCAGGAGCCACTCAAACCCCTGCAGTTTTAGGTCAACTCATGCTTCAAACCCTCAAGGCAGTGAGCTCCACCTCTCCATTCCGCAGCTACATTCGCGAACACTCATCTTCACAGTCTGACATTTTTGTCTCAAAACTCCTGCTCATTTGATCGTTCTTGTTTTTTGTAGTCGTACGACTCTACTATGAGAAGCTGCATGTTTCCATCGAACCCGGAGGTACGTACTATCTGCATTGCGCCGGAAGCGCACAAGAAAAACAGATAGCCGTTTTTCCTACGTTTGCAAGAACCGCGCGGCAGGACACCACGTGGAAGAATGCCGGAGCAAGCATGTCCGACAGGAAGGGTAAAGTGAGCGCGAAGCGGCCGGTAACGTACCAACGAACAGTGGCAAGCAGAACAGCGCTGGTTCTCAGTCTGCTTGCCATTATGGTCGCGCGCCTGTGGTTCCTGGTCCGGTTCCCGTGGCAAGCAGACCGGGAACCGCGCTTAATTGTGAACTGTGATGTCAGTGAGCCCAGCCGGTTAACACCAACCAAGTGGTCGCTCAGGCAGATCCTCGTCGACACCGGAGCGAGCAACCGGTGACAGGACGAGCCGAGAACATGCCGGAGTGGTGGCTTACACAGTTCATCCGAGCCTCGTTGTATATCATTTATGTTTCTCCGCAGGCACGAAAGTTGTAAAGAATTCAACACAAATAATGCGTGCTTGGTGCATCGTGGGTCTGATTGCCGTGGCTTCGGCAGCGCAGGTGCAAGTTCACCCGGGAACCGAGGTGCCGAAGGGATGGCGCAGGACTGATGACACCCCGTCAAACGGGACTGTATTCTACAACGTAGGGATCGCAATGAAGCGGTCAAACGCAGCGAGGCTGGTGAAGATGTTGGAGGAGGTGTCTCAGCCGGGGGGACCGCAGTACCAGAACTACCCAACATACGAGGAGATGGGGGAGTTGGTGCGCCCATCTGCAGAGAACACAGCTGTTGTCAAGAAGTGGCTGGCAAAGCACGGAGTGACTGACGTGCAGGATCACCCGCACGGGGACTACTTCCGCTTCTCAGCGACAGCGGGGCAGCTGGAAGCAATGGCAGGGGGTAAGTTCTCCACTTACGTGCACACTACGGGCAGGATCCTCCACCGCATTACGTCGGGGGTGCACGTCGACCAAGAGGTTGCAGCCGCCATCGACACGTTCACGGGTTTCCACACGTTTCCTTTCATGCCTGCCGTCGCGGTCGCGGCACCGCCTGGTCCAGTAAAGACCTGCTCGCCGTATTTACCGCCGTGCTACGTCACACCTGCGCTGCTTCGGGAAGTTTACAACATAACGAATGTGACGAAGAGTGGAAAGACCAACGTCCAGGGAATGGTCCAGATGGGTGGCTCGTCCATCGAAACGTCGCAGTTGAAAAGCTTTTGCTCCGTGTACGCGCCTACTACTGTGTGCACGGTGGAAAAGTACATCGGATACAACAACGACGCCGACCCGGTCCAAGAGTCGATGCTGGATTCGGAGTATATCTCAACCGTCTCGAACCAGAGCCTGTATGTCTACAGCGCAGGGGTGAATGTTCCCTTCTGCAGTGGACTGCTTGACCTGGCTGCGAATGTAACGAGTGAATCGGTTCACCCGTACACTGTCACTATCAACTACGGGTGGCCGGCTCTTGCAGGGCTCTGTGACAATGCCTCGCAGACGCGCTTCGAACAAGATGTCATTAAGATGTCAAACATGGGCGTGACAGTGATCGCGTCCAGTGGTGCTCAAGGAAGCGGATTCGACGTGAACCAGGGGATCCTGAACCCGAGCTATCCTGCAACACTCCCGCACGTGCTGTCAGTGGGAGGGACCCGCTTGACCCACGGAACCTACGGACTCGAGCAGGGGTCTACGGCGTTTCTATCCGGCGGTGGGTTCAGCTGGAACAACTCAGTCCCATCGTACCAGGCTTCTGCCGTTGCTGCGTACCTTAGTTCAGTTACGCTTCCTACTGCACCTTTCGCAGCTAACGGCCGTGGAACACCGGACATCTCGGCACTCGGAGAGGACTACACGGTGCGCATATGGGGCTACCAAGATTTCTCCACGACTGGCACTTCTGCCTCCGCAGACGCAGTCGCGGGAATGATCGCGCTCCTGAACGAGGCGTGCCTGGGCGTGGGAGGTAAGACCCTTGGATTTGTCAACCCACTTTTCTACCTGAACCCGGACAAGTTCCGGGATGTGACTGTTGGGTCGAATGCGATTGAAAACCAGGGCTGGAATGCGACCAAGGGCTGGGACGCGGTTACAGGGTTGGGCTCACCGAACTTCGACCAACTCTTGAAGGTCGTGGTCAGCGAGTGCGAGAAGGTAGCGAAGAGGAACAACTAGGTGGGTGTTCCAGCTCTCAGCGGCGGGGCAACACCTTGTTCAGTCATTGCTTCAGGCTTTATGTAGGTGGCATGATGTTCTATGAAAACTCGTGCCTTTTCCGTGCCGTGTAGACGTTCTGAAAATGAACCGAACCACAGTGAGCCTCGTGTCCTATAATGCTAAGCTATCACCGTTTGTGGCTGGGGCGAAGAAATACGTACGTGGCCAACACCTTCAAATCCTCAAATTGTTTCGTCCCGATCAACTCTTTATATCAGATCGCAAAAGAGACTGCACGGAAGCATTTGGAAGCCACGCCAGCATGTTCCAGGCCAAGAAAAGGAACTTCCAAGGAATGTTTGTGCACAAAATAACTAGCCGTGACTTTGGCCACTGCGTGGTCGATTGGACCGGCGTAGTTGCGTGCCGGATAGTCTTTTTTCTTTTGCCCTCTCGTGCATTTCTTTTGCGTTGTCTCGAGCGTGCCTTGAACATATCACCTCAAGGCGCTAAAGCCGGGCCGCGTTGTCGTCTGTGCAATGATTTCTCAATAACCTTCCTTCTTTCTTTTTCCGCAAAAATTCCCCCCCCCCCCTTTCCTTTCGGTACATAGGTGGCACGGGAAGTCTTGACAGCGGCAGGGAAGAACAAGCGACAGTCGGAACAACTGGAGAAGCTGGATTGTGAAAGGAGAGACATGGTCAGGTGCCGCCTCATCCTGAAAGCCGGCTTGAAGGGCAACTTTGTTTGTTACTGTGCATGCAGCTGCTTGTGTATTACCTGCGGGCTGCCTTACGTGTACGCGTACGTGCAACCAGACCATCATCATGCGGCCGTGCACTGACAACACTGCCCGCCCCTTCAGATCCACGCCTTCCCCTTTCCGCGCTGTTTCTTGTCTACACGGTAGAGCCAGAAGCTGGTATTCAAAAAGCGGGGTGTCTCCACACATTTTGGATGTGACTCGGGCACTTAACACCAGCTTCTGAGTACTCCACCATGTGCCATCTCAAGCCTCCCGAGCTTTCCGCACTACATACATCAGCTCACCAGGAGCCACTCAAACCCCTGCAGTTTTAGGTCAACTCATGCTTCAAACCCTCAAGGCAGTGAGCTCCACCTCTCCATTCCGCAGCTACATTCGCGAACACTCATCTTCACAGTCTGACATTTTTGTCTCAAAACTCCTGCTCATTTGATCGTTCTTGTTTTTTGTAGTCGTACGACTCTACTATGAGAAGCTGCATGTTTCCATCGAACCCGGAGGTACGTACTATCTGCATTGCGCCGGAAGCGCACAAGAAAAACAGATAGCCGTTTTTCCTACGTTTGCAAGAACCGCGCGGCAGGACACCACGTGGAAGAATGCCGGAGCAAGCATGTCCGACAGGAAGGGTAAAGTGAGCGCGAAGCGGCCGGTAACGTACCAACGAACAGTGGCAAGCAGAACAGCGCTGGTTCTCAGTCTGCTTGCCATTATGGTCGCGCGCCTGTGGTTCCTGGTCCGGTTCCCGTGGCAAGCAGACCGGGAACCGCGCTTAATTGTGAACTGTGATGTCAGTGAGCCCAGCCGGTTAACACCAACCAAGTGGTCGCTCAGGCAGATCCTCGTCGACACCGGAGCGAGCAACCGGTGACAGGACGAGCCGAGAACATGCCGGAGTGGTGGCTTACACAGTTCATCCGAGCCTCGTTGTATATCATTTATGTTTCTCCGCAGGCACGAAAGTTGTAAAGAATTCAACACAAATAATGCGTGCTTGGTGCATCGTGGGTCTGATTGCCGTGGCTTCGGCAGCGCAGGTGCAAGTTCACCCGGGAACCGAGGTGCCGAAGGGATGGCGCAGGACTGATGACACCCCGTCAAACGGGACTGTATTCTACAACGTAGGGATCGCAATGAAGCGGTCAAACGCAGCGAGGCTGGTGAAGATGTTGGAGGAGGTGTCTCAGCCGGGGGGACCGCAGTACCAGAACTACCCAACATACGAGGAGATGGGGGAGTTGGTGCGCCCATCTGCAGAGAACACAGCTGTTGTCAAGAAGTGGCTGGCAAAGCACGGAGTGACTGACGTGCAGGATCACCCGCACGGGGACTACTTCCGCTTCTCAGCGACAGCGGGGCAGCTGGAAGCAATGGCAGGGGGTAAGTTCTCCACTTACGTGCACACTACGGGCAGGATCCTCCACCGCATTACGTCGGGGGTGCACGTCGACCAAGAGGTTGCAGCCGCCATCGACACGTTCACGGGTTTCCACACGTTTCCTTTCATGCCTGCCGTCGCGGTCGCGGCACCGCCTGGTCCAGTAAAGACCTGCTCGCCGTATTTACCGCCGTGCTACGTCACACCTGCGCTGCTTCGGGAAGTTTACAACATAACGAATGTGACGAAGAGTGGAAAGACCAACGTCCAGGGAATGGTCCAGATGGGTGGCTCGTCCATCGAAACGTCGCAGTTGAAAAGCTTTTGCTCCGTGTACGCGCCTACTACTGTGTGCACGGTGGAAAAGTACATCGGATACAACAACGACGCCGACCCGGTCCAAGAGTCGATGCTGGATTCGGAGTATATCTCAACCGTCTCGAACCAGAGCCTGTATGTCTACAGCGCAGGGGTGAATGTTCCCTTCTGCAGTGGACTGCTTGACCTGGCTGCGAATGTAACGAGTGAATCGGTTCACCCGTACACTGTCACTATCAACTACGGGTGGCCGGCTCTTGCAGGGCTCTGTGACAATGCCTCGCAGACGCGCTTCGAACAAGATGTCATTAAGATGTCAAACATGGGCGTGACAGTGATCGCGTCCAGTGGTGCTCAAGGAAGCGGATTCGACGTGAACCAGGGGATCCTGAACCCGAGCTATCCTGCAACACTCCCGCACGTGCTGTCAGTGGGAGGGACCCGCTTGACCCACGGAACCTACGGACTCGAGCAGGGGTCTACGGCGTTTCTATCCGGCGGTGGGTTCAGCTGGAACAACTCAGTCCCATCGTACCAGGCTTCTGCCGTTGCTGCGTACCTTAGTTCAGTTACGCTTCCTACTGCACCTTTCGCAGCTAACGGCCGTGGAACACCGGACATCTCGGCACTCGGAGAGGACTACACGGTGCGCATATGGGGCTACCAAGATTTCTCCACGACTGGCACTTCTGCCTCCGCAGACGCAGTCGCGGGAATGATCGCGCTCCTGAACGAGGCGTGCCTGGGCGTGGGAGGTAAGACCCTTGGATTTGTCAACCCACTTTTCTACCTGAACCCGGACAAGTTCCGGGATGTGACTGTTGGGTCGAATGCGATTGAAAACCAGGGCTGGAATGCGACCAAGGGCTGGGACGCGGTTACAGGGTTGGGCTCACCGAACTTCGACCAACTCTTGAAGGTCGTGGTCAGCGAGTGCGAGAAGGTAGCGAAGAGGAACAACTAGGTGGGTGTTCCAGCTCTCAGCGGCGGGGCAACACCTTGTTCAGTCATTGCTTCAGGCTTTATGTAGGTGGCATGATGTTCTATGAAAACTCGTGCCTTTTCCGTGCCGTGTAGACGTTCTGAAAATGAACCGAACCACAGTGAGCCTCGTGTCCTATAATGCTAAGCTATCACCGTTTGTGGCTGGGGCGAAGAAATACGTACGTGGCCAACACCTTCAAATCCTCAAATTGTTTCGTCCCGATCAACTCTTTATATCAGATCGCAAAAGAGACTGCACGGAAGCATTTGGAAGCCACGCCAGCATGTTCCAGGCCAAGAAAAGGAACTTCCAAGGAATGTTTGTGCACAAAATAACTAGCCGTGACTTTGGCCACTGCGTGGTCGATTGGACCGGCGTAGTTGCGTGCCGGATAGTCTTTTTTCTTTTGCCCTCTCGTGCATTTCTTTTGCGTTGTCTCGAGCGTGCCTTGAACATATCACCTCAAGGCGCTAAAGCCGGGCCGCGTTGTCGTCTGTGCAATGATTTCTCAATAACCTTCCTTCTTTCTTTTTCCGCAAAAATTCCCCCCCCCCCCTTTCCTTTCGGTACATAGGTGGCACGGGAAGTCTTGACAGCGGCAGGGAAGAACAAGCGACAGTCGGAACAACTGGAGAAGCTGGATTGTGAAAGGAGAGACATGGTCAGGTGCCGCCTCATCCTGAAAGCCGGCTTGAAGGGCAACTTTGTTTGTTACTGTGCATGCAGCTGCTTGTGTATTACCTGCGGGTTGCCTTACGTGTACGCGTACGTGCAACCAGACCATCATCATGCGGCCGTGCACTGACAACACTGCCCGCCCCTTCAGATCCACGCCTTCCCCTTTCCGCGCTGTTTCTTGTCTACACGGTAGAGCCAGAAGCTGGTATTCAAAAAGCGGGGTGTCTCCACACATTTTGGATGTGACTCGGGCACTTAACACCAGCTTCTGAGTACTCCACCATGTGCCATCTCAAGCCTCCCGAGCTTTCCGCACTACATACATCAGCTCACCAGGAGCCACTCAAACCCCTGCAGTTTTAGGTCAACTCATGCTTCAAACCCTCAAGGCAGTGAGCTCCACCTCTCCATTCCGCAGCTACATTCGCGAACACTCATCTTCACAGTCTGACATTTTTGTCTCAAAACTCCTGCTCATTTGATCGTTCTTGTTTTTTGTAGTCGTACGACTCTACTATGAGAAGCTGCATGTTTCCATCGAACCCGGAGGTACGTACTATCTGCATTGCGCCGGAAGCGCACAAGAAAAACAGATAGCCGTTTTTCCTACGTTTGCAAGAACCGCGCGGCAGGACACCACGTGGAAGAATGCCGGAGCAAGCATGTCCGACAGGAAGGGTAAAGTGAGCGCGAAGCGGCCGGTAACGTACCAACGAACAGTGGCAAGCAGAACAGCGCTGGTTCTCAGTCTGCTTGCCATTATGGTCGCGCGCCTGTGGTTCCTGGTCCGGTTCCCGTGGCAAGCAGACCGGGAACCGCGCTTAATTGTGAACTGTGATGTCAGTGAGCCCAGCCGGTTAACACCAACCAAGTGGTCGCTCAGGCAGATCCTCGTCGACACCGGAGCGAGCAACCGGTGACAGGACGAGCCGAGAACATGCCGGAGTGGTGGCTTACACAGTTCATCCGAGCCTCGTTGTATATCATTTATGTTTCTCCGCAGGCACGAAAGTTGTAAAGAATTCAACACAAATAATGCGTGCTTGGTGCATCGTGGGTCTGATTGCCGTGGCTTCGGCAGCGCAGGTGCAAGTTCACCCGGGAACCGAGGTGCCGAAGGGATGGCGCAGGACTGATGACACCCCGTCAAACGGGACTGTATTCTACAACGTAGGGATCGCAATGAAGCGGTCAAACGCAGCGAGGCTGGTGAAGATGTTGGAGGAGGTGTCTCAGCCGGGGGGACCGCAGTACCAGAACTACCCAACATACGAGGAGATGGGGGAGTTGGTGCGCCCATCTGCAGAGAACACAGCTGTTGTCAAGAAGTGGCTGGCAAAGCACGGAGTGACTGACGTGCAGGATCACCCGCACGGGGACTACTTCCGCTTCTCAGCGACAGCGGGGCAGCTGGAAGCAATGGCAGGGGGTAAGTTCTCCACTTACGTGCACACTACGGGCAGGATCCTCCACCGCATTACGTCGGGGGTGCACGTCGACCAAGAGGTTGCAGCCGCCATCGACACGTTCACGGGTTTCCACACGTTTCCTTTCATGCCTGCCGTCGCGGTCGCGGCACCGCCTGGTCCAGTAAAGACCTGCTCGCCGTATTTACCGCCGTGCTACGTCACACCTGCGCTGCTTCGGGAAGTTTACAACATAACGAATGTGACGAAGAGTGGAAAGACCAACGTCCAGGGAATGGTCCAGATGGGTGGCTCGTCCATCGAAACGTCGCAGTTGAAAAGCTTTTGCTCCGTGTACGCGCCTACTACTGTGTGCACGGTGGAAAAGTACATCGGATACAACAACGACGCCGACCCGGTCCAAGAGTCGATGCTGGATTCGGAGTATATCTCAACCGTCTCGAACCAGAGCCTGTATGTCTACAGCGCAGGGGTGAATGTTCCCTTCTGCAGTGGACTGCTTGACCTGGCTGCGAATGTAACGAGTGAATCGGTTCACCCGTACACTGTCACTATCAACTACGGGTGGCCGGCTCTTGCAGGGCTCTGTGACAATGCCTCGCAGACGCGCTTCGAACAAGATGTCATTAAGATGTCAAACATGGGCGTGACAGTGATCGCGTCCAGTGGTGCTCAAGGAAGCGGATTCGACGTGAACCAGGGGATCCTGAACCCGAGCTATCCTGCAACACTCCCGCACGTGCTGTCAGTGGGAGGGACCCGCTTGACCCACGGAACCTACGGACTCGAGCAGGGGTCTACGGCGTTTCTATCCGGCGGTGGGTTCAGCTGGAACAACTCAGTCCCATCGTACCAGGCTTCTGCCGTTGCTGCGTACCTTAGTTCAGTTACGCTTCCTACTGCACCTTTCGCAGCTAACGGCCGTGGAACACCGGACATCTCGGCACTCGGAGAGGACTACACGGTGCGCATATGGGGCTACCAAGATTTCTCCACGACTGGCACTTCTGCCTCCGCAGACGCAGTCGCGGGAATGATCGCGCTCCTGAACGAGGCGTGCCTGGGCGTGGGAGGTAAGACCCTTGGATTTGTCAACCCACTTTTCTACCTGAACCCGGACAAGTTCCGGGATGTGACTGTTGGGTCGAATGCGATTGAAAACCAGGGCTGGAATGCGACCAAGGGCTGGGACGCGGTTACAGGGTTGGGCTCACCGAACTTCGACCAACTCTTGAAGGTCGTGGTCAGCGAGTGCGAGAAGGTAGCGAAGAGGAACAACTAGGTGGGTGTTCCAGCTCTCAGCGGCGGGGCAACACCTTGTTCAGTCATTGCTTCAGGCTTTATGTAGGTGGCATGATGTTCTATGAAAACTCGTGCCTTTTCCGTGCCGTGTAGACGTTCTGAAAATGAACCGAACCACAGTGAGCCTCGTGTCCTATAATGCTAAGCTATCACCGTTTGTGGCTGGGGCGAAGAAATACGTACGTGGCCAACACCTTCAAATCCTCAAATTGTTTCGTCCCGATCAACTCTTTATATCAGATCGCAAAAGAGACTGCACGGAAGCATTTGGAAGCCACGCCAGCATGTTCCAGGCCAAGAAAAGGAACTTCCAAGGAATGTTTGTGCACAAAATAACTAGCCGTGACTTTGGCCACTGCGTGGTCGATTGGACCGGCGTAGTTGCGTGCCGGATAGTCTTTTTTCTTTTGCCCTCTCGTGCATTTCTTTTGCGTTGTCTCGAGCGTGCCTTGAACATATCACCTCAAGGCGCTAAAGCCGGGCCGCGTTGTCGTCTGTGCAATGATTTCTCAATAACCTTCCTTCTTTCTTTTTCCGCAAAAATTCCCCCCCCCCCCTTTCCTTTCGGTACATAGGTGGCACGGGAAGTCTTGACAGCGGCAGGGAAGAACAAGCGACAGTCGGAACAACTGGAGAAGCTGGATTGTGAAAGGAGAGACATGGTCAGGTGCCGCCTCATCCTGAAAGCCGGCTTGAAGGGCAACTTTGTTTGTTACTGTGCATGCAGCTGCTTGTGTATTACCTGCGGGTTGCCTTACGTGTACGCGTACGTGCAACCAGACCACCATCATGCGGCCGTGCACTGACAACACTGCCCGCCCCTTCAGATCCACGCCTTCCCCTTTCCGCGCTGTTTCTTGTCTACACGGTAGAGCCAGAAGCTGGTATTCAAAAAGCGGGGTGTCTCCACACATTTTGGATGTGACTCGGGCACTTAACACCAGCTTCTGAGTACTCCACCATGTGCCATCTCAAGCCTCCCGAGCTTTCCGCACTACATACATCAGCTCACCAGGAGCCACTCAAACCCCTGCAGTTTTAGGTCAACTCATGCTTCAAACCCTCAAGGCAGTGAGCTCCACCTCTCCATTCCGCAGCTTGCGCAAAGAGGTCAACTCATGCTTTACTCACTAAACCGTGGTGGAGTTTTTCTTGTCCCGAGAACTACCGGCAGAAATTTCTTCACGGGAAATTGCGGGCAAAATCTTTTTCAACGGAAACTATTATGGTGGAGATTTCTCTCGCGGCAGAAACCTAAATGGAAATTTCTCCTGGCAGAAACTACCGGCGGAAATTTCTTATGGCGAAAAACGTTGGGCGGAAATTTCTTGTGGCGAAAAATGTTGGGAAGCTTTTTGTTCCGGATACGATTGGTGGAAACTTCTCCCACGGCAGAAACCTGATGGAAATCTGTGTTCAGTCTCCTTCTACAGTTCTTCAAATCCTTTCTGCTTAGTTCGATTGCCACAAAACGCTTCTTGCTTGACGAAGAGACAACCGAGAGCCGAGCAGCAGATAGCAAGAAAAAGCGGGCCAGGGTACCCAGTCTGAGCGCTGAAGTTGGAACACACCTTTTTGACTCAGCTCAATGCAGTTTCACTGTATTCACCGGTTATTCTACTGGGAGAGCTAGTTATATAGCTAGCACGAGCTAGTTATATAACTAGCACTGCTAGTTATGTGCTAGTTGCTAGTTATGTCCGAGCAAGTTATAGATTTCACTCGTCATTGAGCTAGTTAATAACTAGTGAAACCCCATAACTAGTGCGTCGTGTTCTTTCTGTTTCCACAAAACTTCCCCCCCCCCCATTTCCTTTCGGTACATAGGTGGCACGGGAAGTCTTGACAGCGGCAGGGAAGAGCAAGCGACAGTCGGAACAACTAAAGAAGCTGGATTGTGAAAGTAGAGACGTAAAGATCCAAGCCTCCCACATCCAATTTCGTGGAGCCAATAGAGTGCTGTTAAGGTCAGGTGCCGCTTAAGTTGCCCTCAAAGCCGGCTGTAAGGGCAACTTTGCATGCAGCTGCTTGTGTAATACCTGCGGGTTGCCGTACGTGTCGCGTACGTGCAACCAGACCATCATCATGCGGCCGTGCACTGACAACACTGCCCGCCCCTTCGGATCCAATGGCAACGACGCCTTCCCCTTTCCGCGCTGTTTCTTGTCTACGGTGGAGCCAGAAGCTGGTACTCAAAAAAGCGGAGTGTCTCCACACATTCTGGATGTGACTCGGGCACTTAGCATCAGCTTTTGAGGACTCCACCGTGCCATCCCAAGCCTTCCGCACTATCTACATACTCAGCTCACCAGGAGACACCCAAACCCCTGAAGTTTTAAGTCAACTCATGCTTCAAACCCTCAAGGCAGTGAGCTCCACCTCTCCATTCCGCAGCTACATTCGCGAACACTCATCTTCACAGTCTTTATTTTGTCTCAACCCCCTGCTCATTTGTTCGATCTTGTTTTTTGTAGTCGTACGACTCTACTATGAGAAGCTGCATGTTTCCATCGAACCCCCGGAGGTACGTACTATCTGCATTGCGCCGGAAGCGCACAGTAAAATAGACAGCTGTTTTTCCTACGTTTGCAAAAACCGCACCACGTGGAAGGAACCCGGAGCATGGATGTCCGACAGGAAGGGTAAAGGGAAGCGGCCGGTCGCAGCGGCCAACGTACCGACGAACAGTGGCCAGCAGAACAGCGCTGGTTCCCAGTCTGGTTCTCAGTCTGCTTGCCACTGCGATTCCTGGTCTCATGACAATTTTGCGCGGTTCCCGGTCTGCCTGCCACGGGAACCGGACCAGGAACCACAGTCGCGCAACCATCGGCAAGCAGACCGGAGACCAGACCAGGCAGACCGGGAGCCACAGCGAATACCTGACTAGGAACCAGACCAAGAGACTAGGAATCACGGTAGCAAGCAGACCGGAGACCAGACCAGGCAGACCGGGAGCCACAGCGAATACCTGACTAGGAACCAGACCAAGAGACTAGGAATCACGGTAGCAAGCAGACCGGAGACCAGACCAGGCAGACCGGGAGCCACAGCGAATACCTGACTAGGAACCAGACCAAGAGACTAGGAATCACGGTAGCAAGCAGACCGGAGACCAGACCAGGCAGACCGGGAGCCACAGCGAATACCTGACTAGGAACCAGACCAAGAGACTAGGAATCACGGTAGCAAGCAGACCGGAGACCAGACCAGGCAGACCGGGAGCCACAGCGAATACCTGACTAGGAACCAGACCAAGAGACTAGGAATCATGGTAGCAAGCAGACCGGAGACCAGACCAGGCAGACCGGGAGCCACAGCGAATACCTGACTAGGAACCAGACCAAGAGACTAGGAATCACGGTAGCAAGCAGACCGGAGACCTGATGCACCGCTGCTGCTACGCTGCTACGTGCTACTGCTAGTACGCATGCACACCTGCTACTGATGCACAGCACGTACTGCTGATGCACCGTGGTATGGTGTGGTGGTGGTATCTACCACCTACTGAGGATACGAGGACGTGCTGTGGTATCACATACACCGTGCTATGCTCTGTAGGTATGAGCACCACATGCTGTGGATGGATACACCGTATGATGCTACGTCATCCCGTGGTATGGTATCCACTGCTGCTGATGGTATGCTATGCTCTGCTGCTCCGCTGCACAGTGCATTGTGCATCCACAGCTGATGGTATGGTATGAGGATGCTGGTGGTAGCATCCACCGCTATCCACCACCTAGCATCCACCAGTGGTTGGTGTAGCTCTACGCCTACGCGTATACTCTCTATATAGTACTACGCGTGTGTGTATGAGGGCCTACATCACCATGGTACACCTGAGGATACTGCTAGGAGTACAGAGCACGTGCTAACACTGCTGCTGTGGAGTACAGAGCACAGGTATGAGTGGTATTAGGACTGCTGATAGCATCCGCCATTGCGGGTGGCAGCGTCCTCAGCTCCTCATACTGCTCATACTACCTCCTGGTATCCACACCACATGCAGGAGCAGATGCACTACGCATCCTTGCTGCTGCTACTGAGGACCAGGACGAGCACTGTGCATCCACAGCACGGGCTCATCCAGTACCTACACCACGAGTACTGCAGCACGCAGCACGAGCTCATCCTCTAGTGCACCAGCTGTGGTAGCAGTATCCTCTACCGGCTGTAGGATGGTATGTGGTATCCACCACACACAGTCCTCGTAGCATACGTACAGTCAGTAGTATCCTCTACGGGTGTACTGTGGTGTGCACTGCACAGCGCATAGTGCCAACGGGTACGCAGCGTAGTAAGGTAATGGTATCAGCTGTGGTAGCAGTATCCTCTACCGGCTGTAGGATGGTATGTGGTATCCACCACACACAGTCCTCGTAGCATACGTACAGTCAGTAGTATCCTCTACGGGTGCTCCACACAGCGTAGTAAGGTCATGGTATCAGCTGTGGTAGCAGTATCCTCTACCGGCTGTAGGATGGTATGTGGTATCCACCACACACAGTCCTCGTAGCATACGTACAGTCAGTAGTATCCTCTACGGGTGCTCCACACAGCGTAGTAAGGTAATGTCCTCCGCTGCGTAGTACGCTGTACGGTAGATGGTATGCTATCAGCAGCCACCAACCACTCAGCACCACCAGCAGTATCCTCTACGTGCTGTAGGACGGTAGATGGTATGCTATCAGCAGCCACTACACAACCTACGTTGTATGGTATCGTGGTATGCTATCAGCAGCCACTGTCACTATACAATGCACCGTAGTGCTACGAGGAGCGGTAGATGCGTGGTGGTGGTATCTCCCACCCTCATTATACCCACCTACGGAGTCAGTGGTAGGCAGTAGCCTCCATCCACGGGCCCAAGGAGCCCTGAGGAGGTGGCTAAGATGGCCAACTGTGTATGACCCTGGGAATCGGGGCCATAACATGCCATTCTGCACTAGCCACTATGGTACACCAACCACGGGGTGGATGTAAGTGTGCCATACCTCCTAGTTACGAGGGTGGGAGGTCCACCATCCTACACACCATAGGGGATGTAGGTGTGGTATGGATAGACCCATCCACTGTACGGGCTGGTGGGTAGAGGATATGGGAGACCGATAGCGCTGATATCAGGGTCACCATCCGCTCCACCATCCACTAGGAGGAGGTTGGTGTTGGTGTATACAACCACATACCACCACATACCACACCACGTAGTACCACATGGTACACAGGTGTATGTATAGGTAGTATGTAGGTAGTATGTATACCACCATACCACAGTATGTGTGTATACTATCACCACACCGTGCTGCTGAGGACCTCGGGATGGGTACAGATCCACTTGGGACCTGGTATCCACCCACCTCAGCACCTCCTGAGGACGAGGTAGCAGACCCCGTAGAATACCTCCTCACCTACGGAGCACCTTAAGGGGCGCTAAGAGGTGATATGGTGGTATATACGGTGGTATGTAGTTACCACATACTGCGTAGGTGTGTATACTAGCTACCGATAGTACCCCAGGATGACCTCGAGGTCCTCGTGACGAGCTCGGGATGCAATCCTCAGCTCCTCCGTGCCACCACGAGGTGTGGTATCTACCACATACACCACCACGTAGTACCACATGGTACACAGGTGTCTGTATAGGTAGTATGTATACCACCATACTACGTATGTGTGTATACTACCACGATACCGTAGCAGCTACAGGATGCAGGATGGGATATCCACCCACGAGGTGCCATATCCACCCACCTCCTGATGCTACGTGGTATCACATACCACCACATACATCACCACATACACCACCACGTAGTACCACATGGTGCTATAGGGTAGTATGTAGGGTAGTATGTAGTAGTATGTAGTACGTATGTATACACTCTACTCGTAGGTGTACATACTACGTCCTCATACCACCCGGGATGACCTCGAGGTCCTCGTGACGAGCTCGGGATGCAATCCTCAGCTCCTCCGTGCCACCACGAGGTGTGGTATCTACCACATACACCACCACGTAGTACCACATGGTACACAGGTGTCTGTATAGGTAGTATGTATACCACCATACTACGTATGTGTGTATACTACCACGATACCGTAGCAGCTACAGGATGCAGGATGGGATATCCACCCACGAGGTGCCATATCCACCCACCTCCTGATGCTACGTGGTATCACATACCACCACATACACCACCACATACACCACCACGTAGTACCACATGGTGCTATAGGGTAGTATGTATGGTAGTATGTAGTAGTATGTAGTACGTATGTATACACTCTACTCGTAGGTGTACATACTACGTGCTGCTGAGGACCTCGGGATGGGTACAGATCCACTTGGGACCTGGTATCCACCCACCTCAGCACCTCCTGAGGACGAGGTAGCAGACCCCGTAGAATACCTCCTCACCTACGGAGCACCTTAAGGGGCGCTAAGAGGTGATATGGTGGTATATACGGTGGTATGTAGTTACCACATACTGCGTAGGTGTGTATACTAGCTACCGATAGTACCCCAGGATGACCTCGAGGTCCTCGTGACGAGCTCGGGATGCAATCCTCAGCTCCTCCGTGCCACCACGAGGTGTGGTATCTACCACATACACCACCACGTAGTACCACATGGTACACAGGTGTCTGTATAGGTAGTATGTATACCACCATACTACGTATGTGTGTATACTACCACGATACCGTAGCAGCTACAGGATGCAGGATGGGATATCCACCCACGAGGTGCCATATCCACCCACCTCCTGATGCTACGTGGTATCACATACCACCACATACATCACCACATACACCACCACGTAGTACCACATGGTGCTATAGGGTAGTATGTAGGGTAGTATGTAGTAGTATGTAGTACGTATGTATACACTCTACTCGTAGGTGTACATACTACGTCCTCATACCACCCAGGATGTGCCACCACGAGCTCGTGGTTGCTAGGTACCGGAGTACGATGCAGCACGGATGCATCTATCCATCCACCTACCATCCTAGGTAGCAGCATACCACAGGTAGTACATACTACTACGTGGTATACATACACCTACGTATGCATAGGATGCTACTACGTATGTATGTACTGCTACTAGCACCACAGCTGCTGCTGGTATCCCGTGGTTGGTGTACTCACACCGCGTAGGTATCCACAGCACCTCGGTGTACTGCTACACATGTAGTACTGCATGTAGGTATGTACGTAGTACTCCTACCTATGCATACGTAGGTGTATACCCATGGTACACTGCTACGTGGTGTGTGCATACACTACACCATCAGCAGCATGTGGTATGCAGCACGTAGTACTACTAGGTGTACCACCACAATACCACCTCCTAACTAGTACACTAGGACGGATGTGCAGAGGACCCGTACGGTGCCCTCAGCATGCTCCTAGATGCACTGCTGGTAGGTGGTATGCAGTGGTGTGGTGTACACAGTGCACTGCTACGCGTATACGCAGTAGCACATGCGCTGATGCACAGGTGCGTTGATGCCGGTATCTAGTGATATGGCATACACCGTACCAGTACATGTACACCTACATGCGTAGTGCATGCGTGTAGCAGCACAGTGCGTATACGCAATACCTAAGCCCGCAGGAGGAGCGTGGTATCGGTACACAGCACGTGTGCACACTGTACACTGCAGTACGTAGGTAGCACCCTAGTATTGGTCCCAATACTGGCATATGAGGATGGATATGCAGAGGACCGTCACGGTGCCCTCAGCATCCCCGCATAGTGCCATATTGCACCCATACGTGTAGGTGTATTGCACCACGCAGCGTACGTTGCTCTGCAGCAGCAGATGCACGAGCTCGTGTAGAGGTTGCTGATGCCGGTATCAGGTGATACCAGCACATAGCATCCCTCTGTGCATACGTGGTGGTACAGTGTACACGTGCATGCATGCACACGTATACACGTAGTACCTAAGTATACAGCATGTAGCTACTACTCGTAGTGCACACGTGCTGTTGGTAGGTGGTGTTAGCAGACAGCGGATGGTCCTCAGGAGGTGGTCCAGGACCCGATATCCCCCGATATCAGGGTCTGGGGTCCAACCCCGGGTCCAGAAACGCTTGTGTCTGCGGCCTACGCGCGCGCGCGTAGTATATATAACACCTCCTGCCATCCCGGGATCTGACCCCGAGCATGGACCAGGTCCTAATATGGCCCAATATGGGACCCATATCAGCACGGTAATGCGCAGGTGGTTGCACGGTGGTATACACACCACACACCGTATACCCCACTATACAGCATCAACCGTGTAGTGGTGTGTGCACGTGGTGTGATGTAGGTGTATATACAGGGACGCAGAAGGGTCTCAGGAGGGGTCTCAGGAGGGGTCAGATGCCCAGATCCCCGGATCCCAGACCCACCTCCAGAAACGCTTGTGTCTGCGGCCTACGCGCGCGCGCGTAGTATATATATCACCTCCTGCTACCGGGGATATCGGGGTCAGATCGGGGGTCGGGAAGGGGTCAGGAAGAGGGTGGCAGATCCAGGGGTATCCAGGGGTAGGGATATGCACAGGGAATGCATCCGCTGTACACCACCACATACCACCACCACACCACGTAGGTACTGTATACACCCATCATACCGTGTAGGTGTGTGTATACACGCACTCCACAGCGAGTGCATACTGTGTGTGTAGGTGACCCCATTATGGTACCGAGGTGCTGAGGTGGGCAACCACCCCATCTACCGGTATTGGTACCCTATGTGGAGCAGGAATGCACCACCTACGTACACTGTGGTATGCACTACAGCATACCGTATCCCCTCTATACGGCATCAACCGTGTAGTGGTGGTGGTATGTAGTGCACTGCTACGTGGTGATATAGGTACCCAATACAGGGCCCCAAATGGCCCACCTACCGGGATCCAGGTCCCAGACCCCAGATCCCAGGACCGCGGACCAAGAAACGCTTGTGTCTGCGGCCTACGCGCGCGCGCGTAGTATATATACTTCCTCATGCCATCTGGTCCAGGACGGGGTCGATATCGGGGGTAGATCCAGGGTATACAGGGGGTCAGCAGGGTTGGACCAGCAGGGATCCACGGTACCCACAGCACACCCCGGTAGATGGACTGTATGCCTATACCATACCACCACCCACCAGCACCCGCTGTACCTGTGGATGCCCTGATGAGAGTGATGTGCGAGGAGGTGAACGACGGGAGGAGAGAGCCGCCGAGAGCGCGCACTGAGTGCGCGCTTGCGCGGAGTCGCGCGCCCAGCGCGCGGAGCGTTAGCCCGCAGGGCTTCCACCCGCCTGCGGGTGGGAGACCTGCGGGCTTCACCTGGTCTGGAGCGGGAGGTGCGCGCATGCTGTGCACGCCCACGCTTACCTTGCCTCGAGCAGGGAGTGCGCGCGGGCTGCGCACCCACGTGCTTACCTTGTGCCCGTACGGCGTGGAGTACACACACACTGAGTACTGCGTAGTGCACTGCGTAGTATCACCTGAGCCTACGGAGTACCACACACAGAGAGTACTGCACCGCTGCTGCTGTGTAGTATCACCTGAGCCTACGGAGTACCACACACAGAGAGTACTGCACCGCTGCTGCTGTGTAGTATCACCCGCTGCTACGCCCTGCTACTGCTAGTGATGCACCGCTGCGTGCTGTACTGTTAGTACGTGCTGCTGGTGTATGCATCTACTACGTGTAGAGGATGGTAGCATGTATCCTACGTGCTGATGCACCGCTGCATGCTGTACTGCTAGTACGTGCTGCTGGTGGTATGCTGCTAGTACGTGTAGAGGATACAGTATACGCTGCTACGTGGTGCTGCTACGTGGTATCACATACCACTGCATGCTGCTACTACGGGTAGAGGATACAGTGCTGCTGCTGTGCTGCTGTGTGGTGGTGGTGTATGCATACACTACGTGCTGCTGCTACGTACACCCACTAGCATGTACTGCTACATGCACCATGCTGCTACTGAGACCAGACCAGGCAGACCGGGAGCCACAGCGAATACCTGACTAGGAACCAGACCAAGAGACTAGGAATCATGGTAGCAAACAGATCGGAAGTCGGATGCTGGACGTGAACTGTGATGTATGCTACACCCAGTGAGCCCAGCCGGTTAACACCAACCAAGTGGTCGCTCAGGCAGATCCTCGTCGACACCGGAGCGAGCAACCGGTGACAGGACGAGCCGAGAACATGCAATTGTTTCGTACCCTACCAACTCTTTGTTAGAACAAAAATGGACTGCATTCTCTAGGTACGTAGATGTCATCAATAGCTGGCGTTTGACGCCGCTGCAGTGCGTTCAACCCAAAACTGCTGTTTTGGAGCACTGAAGACCCTTGTGAGCATGATTCCGCGCCATCGGAGATAAACAATGTTTGGTCAAGGATGAACATTATCACAGGACACATACAACTTGGATACCTATCTGGTGCGTTTGGTTTTCCCAGAAGGTTACATGCCTGTTACTGTCAAATACCTGGCAGCTATAACTGCGTATCACTCATTCCACGAAAAAGTGTCATAAAAAACGACTTTTTTTGGCTTTCTGCCGATTTTTTCCATCTGTAGGTGCGAAAATTGTCGGTTTCAAGATTCTGAGGACACGATTGAATCCGCCGAGGACAGGGCTTTCCGAATATCTGGTCGGATAAAAATTTTGACCGACCCCCCCCCCATAAATGGAGGCCGGGTCTCAAAAAAATGGGGTCTGAAAATCGACTTTTTTTTTCTCGGCATGCAGGAACAAGTCAGATTTGACTCGCCACAGAAATCTACGGGGGTGCCGATATGGTTCAGTGACAGAACTACGCGGTTCTCCAAAAATTTGGCGGAAAATCCCGAAAATGTGCTTCAACATGGCGGATCGCTCGAATTTTTTTTGGGGAAAAAAAACACCCACCCGCGGGACTCGAACCGGCGACCAAAAGAGTCATTGGTAAGTGCAATGACGGCTATGCTATTTGTGCCAAAAATCCGAAAATATCTTTTTCTTCATCTCGCACGAACCAACAAAATGGTCACTGGTTCGGTTCCTCGCTGCGTTCGAGCGTTTGTGAGCTCAGTAGTACCGGTACTGCTGCAGTGGTGGTGTATCGGCAGACTTCCACAGATTTCCTGGCGGGTCACGCGAACTTCCGGAAGGATCGTTCAAATACAAAAAATGAAATCGCCCGCGTTTTTTTCGCCCGTGGTCTAACGGGTAGCACACCCACTTGTGGTTCTGGGGGTACTTGGTTCGATTCCTCCGAAGAGTGTTTTTTTGGGGGCCCGGAAATCGGCCGAAAAACGTCTAAAGTGCCATCTGGGGGTCAGATTTTTGGCTATATCGAGTTCCAAAAAGGTGCCGATACACGCCGAGGATAGCTCTTTCCATCCCAAAAAAAAATTCCGAATTTTGCTCAAAATTTGGCCTAAACATGGCGGATCGCACGACGCAAAATCTATGACACGTTTTCGTGGAATGAGTGGTATACTGTCAAAAACAGGGGGGGGGGGCCTAGGCATAGTGGTCAAACGATTCGCATTATCGCATATTATCGCATTTGGGATTTTGGCGCCAATTATCGCATTTTCATTCGCATTATCGCACGATTATCGCATATTATCGCACATTATCGCACGTGCGATAATGATTATCGCACGATTATCGCACATTATCGCAGACTTCTTTGGGAGACCCGGAGCGAGGCAGGATGGCTTGTCAGGCGCAGAAAGTGAGAAAAGGACCGCGGAGCTCGTTGCAAGCCTTTCTCACTCGTACACTCCTCTAGAATGCGTCGGTCATCCGCCATGCTACCGTGACGCTTCGACAACTGACATCCGACCACTACCAGTGTCACCTAACTTGACAACTACCATGGCTCGATCCCTTCTTGCGCGAACCGCCTTGGTTGGTGGTGGCTGGTGTGCAGAAGCTTCGGTACGTTGTGGGTGTCCATCACGCTCTCAGAGTTCCTTGTATTTTCTCCTGCTTCATCCGGAAGTCGTCCACCGAACAACTCTTGCACTGGTAGGCGCCGCCTGACATATCCATGACTTCGCACCCACTTCCGTACCCTACTCATAGCTGAGACCATCGTCAGCAACCCGACGACAGACAGATGCCTCTTGCAATGCCAATCTCTGGCTGGTGGGTGAGCTCACCTCGCGGGATCGCGTAGCGCTGCGGGCTCTCTTCTTCTTTGCAACTGCACGGCCTACGGCGGCGGCTAACGCCTTGATGGGAAACGTAAGTTTCCTTGGAGCGAAGGGTACGTCCTGCAGATACACGGGTTTGGAGCAAACTGCTTCTATGCCGTTTAACATCACTTTCGTCCTCCTTCCAGCTGCAAAACGTGGGCGGTGCGTGATCCCGGCATTGCGGCGTACCCAGGCAGCGTAAGAGCATACACCTTGTCGCCACTTCCCGGGAAGGCTGAGGCTCCCGTGTCAGCAACGCCGAAGTCGTTGATGAAGACGATGAAAGAGAGCTTGCACGGTTGCTGACCAGTGCTGATGGCCTGCCTCTTTTTAGTGCTGGTGCGTCGACATCTCTTACGGCGTTTATCTGGTTCCGGCTGTTTCACTGGGGCTCGCCGAAGTAGTCTTCCCTTGTACACAAGTCATGGTTGGTCTTGTTTCGGCTGTGTGTCGAGTTCCAGCATGACACTGCCTTCGTGCAAGCCGGCTCATGGTCCTGTTGTCTTCTGAAGACCTCCATAATATTATGCTTCTTGCGTCTGGGGAGCATCTGAACAACTTCATCTGTCGTAGTATCAGCTGGCACGATCTACTGGGCTGGCGGGATTGGGGCGGCAACGGAATCTGGATGTGGTTGACAGAAAGGTTCTCATAGCACTCTTGCTACAAACCCCAGAGAAAGTCACAAACTTTCCCCCGGAACCCACCCCTACAGGGGTACATCCTCTGTACAAATACAGTATTATGAATTATCGCATATTATCGCATGCCGATTATATGCGATAATTTTGTGCGATAATGCGATAATTATTATCGCATGCGAATCGTTTGGCCAGGGGGGGGTCAATCTAAGGCAAAAAGCGTCACACAGGGTCATTTTTTTTCTTAGGGGATTAGGGAGTCCCCATGGAACCATGGCAGTAGGAATGAAGCTGAACCATGAAAAAAAAACAGAAACTGAGTGGATATCTGAGTAGCACGAGACACAGAAGCACACTAAATGCCATGATTTCAAAAACTGTCCCAAAGCCTGCCACCGTGTTGCAACGCACCTGTTGGTGACAACGTAAGCGCTGAGAGCTGTTACAATAGTCGAAACTGCTGTCGAAATGCCGAGAGAAGGGAAGCCCAGCTCTTTCTTGTACGCCGGAGAGGGTCTTGTTCCGAGTGCGACGCTTCTTTGACGCTGGTATTTCGTGACGAGGGGTGGGGCCCTTCTTATAAGGTAGCCCAACAAGAGCGTCTCGAAGTGCATCCACACGAACATTCTCACGTACCATAGACAGTTCTGATGCGACGACGACGAGTACGAGTGCCAGGAGTTTGTCCTCTGTTTGATGGAATCGCGAGAATGGTGGCTCGCACGGGTCACTCTCATTCTCACGCTCGTCGTCACTTTCGCTCTCATTCGCAAGAGTTCGAGCCCGCACTCGGCCACACTTGAGGCGAGGCGTACACTCGTTATCCAGTCGCGTCTTGTTTTCTCTCTTTTGGAGGTTAACAAGCAAAGACTCAAACACGTGCCTCCTTCATGATACCATTCGGTTCTTTGCCTCAGGACCAAGACCAGTGTACCGCCCCTACCTCGGCAGTCACCAATCCAGCTTGTGCGTGCTGTGAATCTTCGCACAGTGGAGTGCCCAAAGCTTCACCACGAGAAAGTTGGAGCAACCTTTTTCGCCAAACGACACCCAGGTATCTCTCTCTGTAGTGGTCCTCGGTGATGATGATCTCGCATTCCTAATCGCAATCACCGTATTCAATCGCGAAGCCGTCTGTCTGTTTCACCAGTGCCCGCATCACTGCCGGTACCAACTTGCACCCCAAGCACCAAATCTGCGGTCGCTGCTCTTCCATCTTCGTTCTCTTCCGGATGGCACCCAAGTGGGACAGAGGGGGTTTAGGGATTACACGACACATGCAAGCACGGTTCTGTTTCTGTTGTTTATTATTGCATGATTACAGCTTGTTCGGTTGAAGCACACACAAGTCGGTTCACGCTAGTACCAGCCACTTCACAAGTTTGATCGCCTACTGCGAAGTCTTTGCAGCAAATTATATGGGCAGTTTCTTCTGTTTGCATGGCTCTCCCGTCTGCTGGCGTGTGAACCTTGTCATAATCGGGGTGCTTGGGTGGTTTCACATGCAACAGCTGCTGGCTGTGTGTAGGTACTACAGTATTGACGACATCGCATGCAACACGGTGGCACGCTTTGGGACAGATTTTTCAACATTGCCTTTGTGCAATCACCTGTGGACAGATTCCGCTTGGTATCCGCTTGGCCCGTAACGCATTTTCCCGCCGATTCCTACCAGTTTTCTGGGGTGGGTCCTTTTTTTACGTCTGCCTTTGTACAAATCCAAAAATACCCCTTTTGTGACACAGATTGACCCCCACATCCGATCCGACTCGTATGCGAGAATGATTCTCGCATTCTCGCATG